>JAQHUG010000022.1:2315201-2326325 GCA_028555095.1 Dicrostonyx torquatus | reverse complement strand
CTAGCCATTTAAAATGTCAATATCAAAGGAGTCTTCGTCCAAACAGTATTGTTCCACTTCTTAGAAAGATCTATTGTTTGTATTGTGATTAATATAATTGATGGGAGTATGCATGCTTGTGTGTTTGTGTGTGTGTGTGTGTTTTGGTTTGCACATACAAAGGCTCTATTTTTGCAGGCTGGTGGATGTGTGGAGCATATATTTTCAGAGACTCATTTCCTGTGGCCCTACCATTTGTTCTAAAGATTAAGGAATTTCCAACCTAAAAATGGCCCTCTTTCCCTTTCTGTGTCCTTGGAGGGTCTCTGCCTATTCATTCTTAACTGGCAGCCTTCACTGCCTAGCCTGAAGATCAGGTTTCCTTATTTCTTCCTTTCAGCTCCCCTTGCTTAGCTTGCTGTGTCACAACTCTGTGGGTGGCCAGCTGTCATCACACTCTGCACCTGTCTCATTTAGCAGGCTTGAGGCACTGCCAACACAGCAGCCTGTGTGCTACCGACAGCCGTCTGATGTGACCCCGTGGCTGACCAGGCAGCATCTGAATGGTCTAGACACGTTTTGCTGGGGCCACGGGGCAGGCGAAGGCTATGGTGTTGGAGGTTTGTCACAGTTGTATTCAAGGTCTGAAAAACACTTACGGGAAAACAACATCTGGGACCAACTTACCCATCTCTGTTCTTAAGAAGCCTCATGGGATGTGACACAAACCAGTCATAGATATTAGTTAAACGGCAAAAGACTGTAGCAATTCTGGTTTTCCTTTGTGATCACAAAAATCTAGAATAGTGTTGAGCTCAGGAACATGACTGCTCTTTGGAGAAGGATTCTGGATTCAGTTCTTTCTCTGCTGTATTTCAGCGTTGTGACATTGACGTTTTTACCCTGTGCCTCAGTTTCCTGCTCTGCTAAATAGCTCATTAGTAGCCCGTTTTGTGTGGTTGGCATTATTTTGAAAAGTGTTTAGCATATCACTAAGGCCAATGCTTAGAAAACACTGTATTTTTGTCTGGTTTTGAGACAGAAAGTTATGTCACCCAGAATAGTCCTGCACCCACTGTGTAGTGAAAGGCAGCCTTAAACTTCTGATTTTTCTATGACTAGCTCCCATGAGCTGGGATGACAGGCCTTTGCAACCGTATCCATTTTATATGGTTCAGGAGCTGGAACTGGGACCTCCTTCCTGCTAGGCAAGCTCTGTGCTACTGAGGGACATCCACAGTGTAATACTGTGAACACTCTATTGTCCTTCTTTTCATCTTCTACTGCAAGCTTCTTCTCTCCCTACCCGCTTTCACAGTTTGCCCAGTCTTGTGTTCTATAATATAAAACATTGTGTCAAACACCTATGTAACAAAGTTACAGGTAAGTGAATTCATTCAAAGGTGCGAATTTACCTTCTTGAACTATAGATCTCAAAGGGCCTCAGGGCTGTCTTTGCGAACACTTCTCCCAGCAGTAGTCCCGGGGCCTTCATAAAGGAAGAGAAGTGAGAGAGAAACCTAAATCTTCTCTCTGAGCATCACACGTAATTGCACGACACACAGACAGTAATGGATCACACCCCTCAGTTCTGAATTTTGTTATTCTCATAAGCTGTTTTACTGAAGCCAGGAAACAAGAAAGTCTGGAATGGAAACTAGGATCATTTTGAACTAAACGTTCCCTGGAATTTAATGCGGCTCTCTTTTATGCTAGCAGTTCATATAGCAAAGCGACAGATGCGCTGTGGAAATGCGACGAGGCCCACACCTACACAGGTGACCTGTCCTTAGACGGGGAGAAGGGAAACCAATGGGGATCATGGTGGACGAACTCCAGCAGACTCTGGTGGCGGTAGACTCAGCAGAAAATGGATGATATTGGAACTCCATCATCAGTTCAATCTGCTAGCTAGTGACTACAGAGCTTTCCTGAGGAGTTGATGAAGCCTTCCTTCTCCCAGCGTTCGGCATGAGATGTGGTCATGAGGAAGGAGTCTCTAAGAGAACAGCTAATTGAGTTATCTTCCTGTATCCAAGCCCATCTCTGCATACACGGGATGGGGGTGTATTTTGTTTACTATTTCTGCAATAGTTTCGTTTGACCATATTAATTCATTCTGTCAAAATAACTGAGGAAAAGTTTATAAACAACAGGGTAAAGTCTTGGCCCCTGTCTTAAATGGCTCCATTGTTTGTATTCAACCAAATGGCCCCATGTAATGCTAAGAACAATGTATTCCAGAGTATAGCTGCCACACACTCCACAGTATGCCATCTTGGTAGAGATATGTCCAGATTATGGGTAATTTCACTAGCAACTGCACTGTTTTCTTACATGGAAGTACAAAAGAAGACAGACTTTGCACTATCATTTATGAGTTAAATGAACTTCCCTATAGAACCACTAGATGGAACTCTTAACCCACAATCAGCTGTCACTAAACCTAGTATTTTGTTTTTTATTCAGACTTTTTTTTTTTTTACTGTTTGAGGAAGGAATGTAATGATAAACTATTAGAGAATATTGTACTTTAAAATCTTAATTTTAAATAAAATCTAACAAACTATACTTAAGCTTGGCCTTTAAAAGCAGAGCTGCAGTTTTAAAAGACATTAATTGGCCAAACAGGTGTCCCTGGGCTTTTGAATGCACCAAACGAAAGATTTATGTAAGCCTACATTTTGAAACAGGCTGCTGTGTGAAAGCCTGGGTTTCCTACTGCACTCCACTGGACTCCTAAGAAACAGAAGTCACACGTTTCCCTGGACCTCTGTTTTCACAATCCCTTTAACCCAAACTCAGCATCTCATTACTCCATTTGCTTAAACAACGTCTTTAAATTGCAGTGTACACAAATCAGAAAACCATTTCCCAACCAAAGGTTTAGAAAAACGTCTAAGTTTGACCTGAGCTGATGTTGTTTACATGAAAATAAATTACAATATATGGTGAGTTTTCTCAAAGTGGTGGGTACCACGTGACCTAGTCTCCCCCATTTGATGAGAGATGATTAGTAAGAAATGCCTTCTTCCGCAAACGCTGACATTAGCACTGATCAAATGGGTCAGTACTCAGTTACAGGAAGATCTTTAAGCCTCAGACATCGTTCAGATTCCCAGGAACACAGGCAGGACCTCTCTCCAAAGACCATGTTTTGTGAGATGTAGCCAATCAGACTGGTTATCTCCTGGTGAAATCTAAGCAGTATTACAATGAAGGACGTCCTAAGAAGAGCGACTGTCATCTTCAATAAGCTTGGAAAGAAGAGTCTGGGAAGGTGGCAAGTAAGTCCCTGTCTTAGATGGTGAGGGACTGGTGGCATGGCACAGCCAGTGCAAGGTATCCAAGGCCCCTTTCCATCTTCTAAACACATCATTCATATGTCTCGGCCTGCACCTTCCACTTCAGAGGGATTGTGATTCGCTGGGAATCAACATCCTTATCTACAGCTGAGCAGAGCATCAGACCTCAAAGTGTCCGCTTCATGGTGAGGTACAAGCAGATAAGCCGATAAGGAGGAGCACATGCAACTCAGCTAGGACTGGCCATGCTCTGAAGACTAGGGCAAGCACAGGCTCTCTTTGATGCCACCTAGTGCTGACAACTGTCTCAAATCCTTGCAGCACTAGTTCCCATGCTGGCCCCAGGGCTGCTAACCTTCCTCTCACCCAAGTCCTGTGGTGTAGGAGGGATCTTCTGTATTTCTCTGCTTTCATTGGTTGAATAAAGAAACTGCCTTGGCTTTTGATAGAGCAGGACTTAGATAGGCGGGGGAAAAGAGAACAGTATGCTGGGAAGAAGACTGGGTTAGGGAGAGAGCCACCAAGTCAGACATGCTGAATCTTCCCAGTAAGCCTACTACCCGGTGACTTACAGACTATTAAAAATGGGTTGAAATAAAATGTGAGAATTAGCCAATAGAGGCTAGAGATAATGGGCCAGGCAGTATTTAAATTAATACAATTTTTGTGTGGTTATTTCGAATGTAACCTAGCCGCTGGGAAAACGGCCCCGCTCCTCGGTGGGGACACAGCCACCTCTCTTACTACAGTCCTGGGCCTGATAAAATGGGTAGCTGTTCCTGGAGTAGTAGATGGAACCGCGGGCACCTAAGGGAAAACACAGAGCTTGTGCGGGGAAGAATGTACGGACACTGCTTGAGTTGACTTGTGTTTTCCACAAGGACTCTATAGAACACCCTGCTTGACCATCTTCCCTCCCTTATCATAATAACCCAGAGAGGAAGGGTGGAAAGACAGGTCTTTAATGCACTCAATTTTTGTAGCTTTAAAATCAGATAATAATGGTGTCACTTTCTCTGAGCTCCCTGGTGGATTCCTGACAGGTCTTAAATCCTCACACTGTCAGGTTCCTGGTTATTGGCTCCATGAGAGGAATTTTCTTAACTCAAAGAGAAAAGTGGGACATGAGACCACACAAGCAAGAGTATCTTCCCTTTCCCATGTTTGACTTCAATTTTCTGAATTAGTTTCCTAGATTTGAAGTAAGGAAACACCTCAAATACAGTCACTCAAAACATCAAAGAACCAGAAGGTACAGTGAAAAAGCAAACCGTCTGCAGAGACAATCCCTGGGTACTCCAGAGGGAATCAATCTGTCCTTGCCTGCTCTAGTAGGGCTACTATTCCTCTATGCTGTTGTTTTTCTGCCGGCTTATTGGCTACACCTGAATCTACTGATAATTTAACTACCATCCGTGGCTTGTCGGTCCCACATTCAGTGCCCAGCCACTCAGGATGGGGTCATATTGGATTTCCCATCCCTCTGGCATTGGCCCTGCAACTGCCAACAAATGTGTTCTTTAACTAAATCTCTCATTCTATGTACGAATAAAGACTCGGGAGTTAGATTTTAGAATGAAAACCTGCTAGTTCAGAGAGGTTGAGAAGGAGCCAGCTAACCTCTCTTTAGGCCAGAGATTCAGCAAGAGAGCATCTCTCCAGCCATCCCAAACCAAAATGAGTGCAAAACTCGAAGTTCCTCCTTCTTCCTTCCGAGCATCTCACTACCCATCTTTCTGGCTGCTCTCTACTCGCTATGGCTAATTCCTGTCAACAGTTTCTGGCTCTGCTCCCTGATCAAGGTTAATTTTATTAACACAGTCTTGGGGTTCACAGTGTGATCAAATACCCCTCAACACTATGTTCCCTGGCATGCAGCTGCATCTTCCCTATCTGACCTGTGTGGTGGGTGTTATTCTATCAATCTGTTTCCAAATAGTCTTTTTTTTTTTTAATAAGGACCACCAAAATTAAGTGTAAAACCACGCCTTACTTGATTGCAGGTATGAATACCCTATTTGCAAAGAAGGTCACAGTCTCAGGTACAAAGGAATGGGCATCAGCATATTTATCTTTATATCTTTACAGGATCACACCTCACCTGCCTCGCATCATCCTAGCTGTTTGGCGAAGAAGAGTCCAAGGAAAACAGTCAGATTTTTAAAACAGTGCATTCATACTAATTTTCAAAGTGATTTATCTCTGCTTTACTAATCCCCTTCTTTAATGATTTCTCTGGACACACAAACACATATAGTTATCCACATAGTTACCCCACACTTGCCAGTAAAGAAGCCTTCGAGACATGGAACAGTCTAGCCAAGAACTCTCCATCAAGTGAAGAATAAACGTGTCTTTTGTCTTTTACACCATTTCTTAAACACAGACATGGGCATACACACACACACACACACACACACACACACACACACACACACACACACAAAGAGAGAGGATATGTATGCAAGCACACTAAGTATTAGAGTAACTTTATAACTATAAATCAAGTACAGACAAGCATGATATCTACTTGACTTTTCTCTTATCATTTCATCTCAGTTATTGATTTTCCCTTCTTTGATAATAAAAACTCTTCCAATATTGAGAACCTAAGCTATTCTATATGGTTCATTTTACTTAATATTTCTGGATGAGGTTACTTTAAAAAATACATGAAGCTAGTTTAGGAGTTTAATGTTTGTATCAAAATAGACAATACATGTGTGGCACTATCATCAAAATGGAAAAATAGATTTTTTTTAAAATCTACATTCTTAGACACCAAGTGTTATGAAATACCAATATTGTTTATGGAAAAGGCAGCAAATTGGATTTTCTTTGAGGGTGATATAGCAGGTAGATAAGATGCTGACTTGGTGAGAACCAGGGAGTCAGAAATGGCAGCATAATAAAACAAGAGAAGGAGCCGAAGTGAAAAGAAGTGAGCCTAGATAGGAGTGGCACACAGCAGGAGCCAAGAGCAGTCCCCAGCTGCTGCCCGGCTGTATTCCAAGTACTACCCAGTGATCGCCAGACATGAGACACACATGTATACTGGACATGGGACATACAAAATCAGCAGACGAGGAGCTGGATGTACTGGGTGGGGCGAGTGTGATCAGAACCACAGAGGTTCTGGATGTAGAATCAGACACGTGCTGTGGGAACAGAAAGATGGTATTTCACTGCAGGACGACAAATCCTAAAAGGGACTCTAAGAGGACGTACGTTTAACCTCAACAAATGCCACACACCAGTTCTCACCTTGTATTATGACTATGGCGTGTTTGTGTGATCATCACACTGCCTTATCTTTATGTTCTCATACTCTCATAGACTCTGTTCAGAGATGAGAAGTCAGCTTTCAGCATAGCTGGGTGGGGTGACACAGAAGTGTGGAAGGACTTGGTGTGCAACCACTGTGGCTCACTGTCAAGACAGAAGCTTTAGGCGCTAAAGGCTCCCAACTTTAAAAAACCACAGAGATCGTTTTTGGCACTGGTTAAGGGATTTGTAGGTTTACAATAGGCAGTGTATATGGAGCACGGTGATGCCATTTGAGGAATGAGGCAGTCAGAACTTCGGCATTGAGTGTCACAGGACTCAGGCCATCTGGATAATCTCTCAGAGGCTCAGTTCTCTGGCACATACAATTACAGGATTGGATTAGCTGAATTTTGTGAAGATTTAGGATCATTATTTTTTTCAAAGTCAACACAATAAATATTACTTTTTATAGCACTCAGTGTGGGAGAAACCACTCAGAGAGTGTCTACTAATGGAATCCTGGATAAATCACCTTTAGCTGAGCACTCTTCACAGTACATAAACAATTGCTTTCTGCAGAAACCATGTTTTGTCAGATAATAAATTGAAAGGCAAATTGAAAGTGGAATATTTTATTTATACTTAATGGGCTATACACAGTTTGTACTTTTTCCAAACCAACAAATTCAGCACAGGGCATGTATTTTAATGAAACTTAATAACCATGGGAACAAAATGGGAAAAAAAGATTGAACATGTATTTATGGAATACACTCCAGTTCCTAAGCAACAAGTCACTGTTCAAGTAGAAACAAAAATAGGTAATTATAGATCCAGGTATACTTGGCCTTCTGTGTCTAAGGAAGGGAATCGGCAAGAAATAGAACTATGTGTGACTTCTAAAGGCATCCTTGCATGTAGCAAAAGCAGTGCAGCACCTCCCCATGACTAGGACTTCTGCAGGTTTCAACACTCATAGTTGGAAGCAGCTGATAGACCAGAGTTCATGGTTCCTGACCCAACTTGCTGTTGTTGCTGGAGTAATCTGTTCAGCATGTTTTGCTCTGGCTTGGCATTCAGGGTAGAATAAAA
Organism: Dicrostonyx torquatus; assembly: GCA_028555095.1. Classification (NCBI taxonomy): domain Eukaryota; kingdom Metazoa; phylum Chordata; class Mammalia; order Rodentia; family Cricetidae; genus Dicrostonyx; species Dicrostonyx torquatus. The sequence continues at coordinate 2,318,682 of JAQHUG010000022.1, read as the reverse complement.
AAAAAAAACAGAACAGACAGCAATCACCCACTTGACAACTTGGATCTCTGTCCAGTTTCCTGGAAATATCCTTAGGACAAGTCTTGTGCTGTGGCACACCATCTGGTGAGTTAAAGGATGTCCACTGTCCTGCTTTACTTAAGAACGTGGTAACTCCACCCTGGTGGAGCTGCAGGGATGACGGAATCAGCCAGACTCTAGCTTCTTCAGCTCTTAATGCTAAGGCGCTATGCTTTAGACACTAGCTCATTTCTCTGCTAATATAAAAAGGCAGGAGCTAGGGAATAGCATTTTTCTGCTGTTGTGAATCAAGCAATAAAAATCTGGAAGTGAGCTTTCATTTCCATTAAACTCTTAGAACTTAAGAAATTAAAATAAAGCAATGAAGAACTAAAAGGTTTGAGGTTAACCTATTCTATGCTGTCAGTAGAGGATTCTCGTGATGGAGTCACGGTAGGGAGAGGTTCACATACACCAAAACTACAAATATTGAATAAAATACAGCAACATTCTGCAAGCTAAATGAAGGCTACAAACTCAGTATTCACAGTTCAGAAAACTATCTCATGTTTTAATATCAGTAAATTAGAATTAATTAGGAAATATGAATACACACATTGCTTCCACCCTAACCATCCTATTCATAGTAGGAAAGGCCCAGGAAATTTATAGAAGTACTTACTGCAGTCTGGTTTTCTTTAATACAACAAAACTGGTAACAATCTAACAGCAAACGAAGGGAGGATGGGTAAGTTTGTTACAGCAAACTAAAACATTACAAAACTATACATAGTGGAAAATGAGGAAACTAGAGATGTATGTGTCAGTGAAAAACATCTCCTAATCATACCAAATGAAAAAAATCCAAGCTCTAGGAGGGCATCGTCCACCTGGGTTTAAGAAATATAGAATATTCCTACAATGTCTTAGACTTTCTATTGCTGTAAAGAGACACCATAACCGTGGAACTTTTATAAAGAAAAACATTTAATTGCATGACTTACAGTTCAGAGGTTTAGTCCATTATCATTACAGTGGGACATGGTGGCATGCAGGAGGACATGGTGCTGGAGAGGTAGCTAAGAGTTCTACATTATTCATAGGCAACAGGAAGTAGTCTGTCTCACTGAGCATGGCTTGAGCATATATGAGACTTCAAAGTCTGCCTCCACGGTGACATACTTCCTCCAACAAGACCACACCTCCTAATTGTGCCACTCCCTTTGCGGCCGCTTTGCTTCAAACCTCACATAATAAACCTTATTTATCAGTTTCTGATAGCAAGCTATGCATGTAAGTTCAGAACTTCATGGAAACTTTTATAAGGGATGAATGGGATAAAAAGAGTTTGTGCATATTTTCACAAACACGTGAATAAATGTAAAGGAGGTTTTCAATTTGGGGGAGTATTGGAAGAATTGTGAGGGCATTGCCTGGGATGGCATGGAGGGAAGAAACAGAAGGGAGAAAGCAATGCAATTCCATTTAAATTAAAATGTATTAAATACAAAATTATATTACTTAAAAGCTATGAATCAATTTTTTCAAAATATTGGGATCTGACTAAAAGCGGCTGAAAATTCACATATGCTCTTTTCTCAGTGCCTTAATAGGAACAATAAAGGACCACATGGGATAACAGAGCTCAGAGGAGAGTGGATGAAGAAAACATTAGGGCAGAACAGGTTGTAAGAGTGGAGAGAGCACTGGCCTAACAGCTGTCAAGCAAACTTCTGGCATATATATGTGTATATATATATTATTTATTATATATATATTTATATAATATTATATATATATTTATTTATTTGGTGGTAGGGTAGGATGTTTGTTTCAATAAAAATCATCAAGTAGATGAAATATGCAAGGAGAAGGCAAGAGGTGACCACCATTAAGAATGTGAGATGAGCTGGACTCAGAGCACATGAGAAAATTTGATTCCTAGCATGAAAAGAGACTGAAATCAAGCACCAAAGCAAAGACTTGATAATTAGTATTACATACATAGCTGTCTTTGTAACTTAAATTGAGGACATAATTATTTAGAATTAGTTGTTTTGCAAGGTTTGTCTATAATTCCAGCACTCAGGAGGCAGAGGCAGTAAGAGTGATGCTAAGTTCAAGGCCAGTCTGATCTGTGTAGTAAGTATTAGAAAGCCTGGGATACAGTGTAAGATCGCTTTTTAAGTTTACCACAAAAATAATTGTTTAAGCACAAAATACAGATGAGAGAATTGTATGAATATATAACCATTACTTGAAGGATTTTTACTAGAACATGAAAGGTAGGTAGTATAGGTCTATGTATAGATCTCAAAGTTCACAAAACATGTCTCAGGAAGGAATTACATCAAATTGCTTAGCTCTAGCAGTGATTTCTTCATATTCAAGGGCAACCGGCTCTAGAATACTTATGGATAACATAATCTGAGATGCTCATAAGTCCCTTATTTATAATGTCTTGGCATTTACATAAGAACTATGCTCATCTTTCCCAATAATTCAAATCATACTTAGTATCCTAGTTAATACCAGCTGTCAACAAACAGCCTAGAGTTATCTGAGACAATCTCAATTGGCAGATTGTCCAGATCATATTGGTATGTGACCATGTCTGTGACTGTGAAGAACTGTCTCGCTTATTAATTGATGTGGACGAGCCAAGGTCACTGTGAATAGCAGTATCCATAGGCTGTATCAGAGAGTGAGCTTGGAAACAAACCAGAGAGGAAGTCAATAAGCAGCATTCCTCTAAGGTCTCTGTCTCAGTTCCTGCCATGATTTCCCTCAAAAGGGATTGCGATCTGGAAGTGCAAGGCAAATAAACCCTTTCCTCCCATAAGTTGATTTGATGGGAATATTTTATCACAACAAAAGAAAAGACAATACGATTAAGGCTGTACCTGAATCATGATTCTAACGCATTGACTAGGAAGAAGAGTATGCGTGCTCAGTTCAGATGCAGCGTTTTCCCTGCAGGATTTCTTTCTGTGGCTGACTAACTCTGTAGATGCAGAGCCAGGGACACGGAAGACTGACCACACTTAGAATTTCATTATTGTGAAATATCAATGTCTAAAAAATCATGCCAAAAATAAAACAAAACAAAATGAGCCCCAAGTAACTTTCTACTTCTTTCCTGCCCTGATGAGGATGAAACACCATGAAAACCTCTCTTCAAGGCTCAGCTGAGGTAAAGATGGGCAGGTGAGTGGACAAAAGTACCATCTCGCCATGATTTCACTGTCACATCTCTGGAGGACCTTCTTCCGTACAGATAATTGCCATCCCATTTATTCCTTAACTAGTAATATGTTCAGGCTAAGTGATCATAGCTTTATTATCATGTGTATGAATCAGTACTCTAACATCTATTACTTTTCTCAGAAATATTACCTAACAATCCCACCATTTCACAGCTCATTAGCACCTGTACAGGAAATGACCATATTGAAGCTGAGTGGAGAAAGAAATTAAAATT
>JAQHUG010000022.1:2299886-2313410 GCA_028555095.1 Dicrostonyx torquatus | reverse complement strand
AGAAGAAAAGGCAGTGCAGGGGATGCTCACTTGAGGAATCTGTTTCTGTCCTTGGGTATATCTTGCTTTCTACAGTTGTTCTTTGAAGAGACCACATCTGTTCTCTCAGACATATCTTGTCTTTCTTTCTGTGCACCTCTCTAATTTAGCCCACATTTTAAGACTATATTAAAATATCTTTGTTAAATACCAATTCTGCTTCATAAAAAGAAAAACTAAACAACAGAAAGGCAATGGAACAGATGTGCTTTTGTAGTTTGCAGAAGGAACACAGCCTCAAGATCCAATTGACAGGCCTTTTTAAAATTATTTAAATTTGTTTGTAGACAATTTCACTAAGCTCTTAGCACATACAGACCATTCTATCTCCGTCCTCCCTGTCACTCCTGTCCACTTCCCCTCTCTCAACAAATCTGTCTCTCATGTTCATGTCTACTTATTTTGTTCTGTAAACCACTGAGTTTAACCAGGACTCTTAGCATAACCATGAACCATGACTTTTGGGATATCCGCTTGGAGTCTGGCAGACTCATCAGTGAGCATACAACTAAGGATAGTGATTTTTCCTTATCTCAGAGTCTATCAATAGCTGATAGTTCAGAAGGAAAGATAGGACACTTGGAGCTGCTTCTCACTGGCAATGGTTTATGTCTACTTGACCTAAGCTAGAGTCATTTGGGAAGAGGGACTCTCCATTGAGAAAATGCCTCCATAATACTTGCCTGTAGGCAAGTCTATATTTTTTTAATTGGTGATTGACATGTGGGATCCCAGCTTATTGGGGTAAGTATCACCTCTGGGCAGATTGTTCTAGATAGTATAAGAGGGCAAGCTGAGTAAGTCATGGAGAGCAAACCAGTAACCAGCTACCCTCTATGGCTTCTGCTTCAGTTTCGACCTCCATGTTATTGCCCCGAGTTCCCCCATTGATGGAATGTGACCTAAAAGTTGTAAATTAAGATAAACTGTTTTTTTCCCCCAGTTTGTTTTTGGCCATGGTGTCTTATCACAGCAATAGCATCCTGATGGGTCATTCCTCTATGGCTGCCTGTTGACAGGACCACTCTTATGTGGGACCAGTGCAGTTAAGTTGGGCTGCTGGGACATGATGGTTGTAATATATATTAACATGTTTAGAGAGTGGCAGTCTTCATTTATGCACTCCATCTTACTTCCTGTCTCCCCGTCAATATTCCCAGAGTTTTAGAGGTTAATAGTGTAAGTATGTTCTTCAGGACTGGCTGTACAACCATGGCTCCTTCTCTTCAACCTGGGCCGCAATGAATTTCTGTATTCATTGTAACTCGTTGTAGGGAGAGGCTTCTCTGATTAACTCTGGAGGCCACTTTTTTTTTTCCTATGTGCGTAAGCATAACTATTTATAAGCTAGTCTGACACTTTGTTACTTTAGTTACATGAGTAATAAGTTCTCTACTTGGGCTTGTGACAACCCTGGGCCTGGGATATTAGTTGAGCTTATAGTACCTGGCACAGGTCCTCTCCAATACGACACTTTGCAGCACTCCTGAAATACACTCAGAGGGCAGTCAATTCTCCCCACCACAGTCAAGCCACTACTGCGCAGGTGGCTATAGTTTCCCTGATGGTTGTTCTTCTGGCTCATAGAGTTAATAGCTGTGCTGCAAGATGATAAATGTGTGCTAGTTTAATCCACAAAACCTCATTGGTTAGCAACAACAGGAAAGCACTGTCCCATATCTAAACACCGAAATGGAACTTCTGCCATGTTTCTAATACCTCTGCTAGATAATATTTTTCCTATCATTCTTAGGGATTTCTTTATAGATTTTGTAATTTTGTCATTGTTCCATTCTAGGCATTGAACAGAAATTAGCATTTTCCTCTGCTGTCAACTTGTTTTGAATTAGAGAATCTGAAAGAATAATAATTTTAAAAAGATCGTGAGCACGCCTTAGTTTCAGAAATGAAAAACATCTGCAACTTCTGTAAGATTATACTGCATGAGGAGTGACAGTTTCGAGTGAGCAGCTAAGAAACTGGACACAATTCTGTCCATGCTTACAGAAAGGATGGTTGCTGTTCTTATAGGACAGTCAAAGCTTCTGGAACATTGTGATTTCTGAAAGCAGAGTGAATAGCATGCATGGTCCCCATTTGTTCCTTTGCTTTGGGATCCCGAAAAGCACTGAATACTGTAAGAAATCCTAGTTTAAAATATAAACAATCCTGGGCCTTATTTGGTTATTGTCTTCTCCCGAAAAGTGCTAAATTATGCAAAACAGCATAATTGCTTCTCTTAATTGTTCTAGCACATTCACAACACAGTATCCAAATTTTCTACAGTTTTCCCTGTGCTTTCAATTTAAAGCAAGTGAATGGGAAGAAATTGAAAGTAGGCCTTGGAAAGAGAATCCTGCTTTAACAATGGTTAGGTAGACCATCTAATATGCATATGTTAACCGATGGTGTCCATTCCTCACTGAGCTGAGCCTCCAGGACTCCTGTCCTCACCAAGTGAACCTTCTCACCTCAGAATGCCATGAGTGTCCCTCACAGAATTCTCAGCTTACAAAGTTGAGAGACTTGGACAATTTCTTAGAATCTCACCCATTGATCATCATTCGCAGAGAAGTGTGCCAAACAATTCGTCCAAGTTTAATTTGGCTGTGTGCAGGAATGAATACACTGTGCTATTCACACTGGCTATTATAAACTTTATAAGACAGTGTCCTAGAAAAAAATTGTTATCAATCCATGACATATACTCAGCCTCACTTATTTATGAATCTTTAAATAGGTTCACAAACACACACACCTCTAGTGAGAAAAAGAAAGCCTATTTTAAATGAATATAAAACAAGTGACCAAATAAAATATTCATAATGCCAAGCTTGCAGCCTTCAATACATGCTCTTTCTAGAACACTCCAATTAGAAGTAGACTCATTTTTTTTTATAATCCATTCATATTTTTACATTACCTGTGTGCCTGCATGCTATATATAGCTGCCGTTTCCTCGTGTAACCTTCAGCTGTCTGGGATGAATTCTAAAGCTCCCTTCCCAAATTCTTACAGCCTTTTAGCATTAAATAAGCCCTCCCTGACATTTACAAGTCATACCATTTACTAGAGTGCCCTGCTGCCACCATGTTTATTTTCCATCCATTGTAATAAAATGTGATGTTTAATACTTTATTGATTATTACTGCAGTAACAAGTGACACTTTTAATAGGTGATTTTTCTCTTCAGGCTTTTATTCTTGTTACTTGTTAAATAATAATGCATATTTTAGGCTTTAAAATGCCAAATTCCATAGAACGAAAATCCTAAGTCACTTTCGTGGATGTAGGAAATGCATAATACCATGGTAAATAAAAATTAAAAATATTGAGTTGTAAAATAGACTGTCCTTCCACAGATACAGGCTGTTTGGATGTTTAAGACATTTATCAGTTAGTGCTGAAATCACTAAAGTTTGCCATTTCTTGGCTAATCTGCAACTTGGACATTGACTTATGTTCTCTGTTTATATGCATGCAGGTTATTAGAGCTGTGGGGCTCAGTGTTTTGTGTCTTGTTTTAAACAATGGCATCCATCAAGAAACAACGAACAAGAGAAAAAAACAGTTCTATCTTTCCAGTTTAGAAATTGGACATACGTCTTGTAATTATAAGATTTTAGCCATTTTGATTACATCATTTTTGTTGAAATGATTAAACAAGATAAAGGGCTTTGGGGCTTAATGTTGTTATCCTAATTAAATCCGAGAAACCCAAGAACCAATCACAGTTTAATCTGTGTTACAAGCAATGTAACCTTGACTATCCAGTCACTCAGAAAAGAAGAGAGACACAAGAGCCAATCCTTTAAAAATATTTACTCAGATCCTGGCTTGGTGTACACACCTTGAATCCCAGCACTCAGGAATCAGAGGAGAGCAGATTCCTATAAATTCATGCCCAGCCTTGGCTACACAGCAAGTTCTAGGCTGGCCGGGGCTGCACAGTGAGAGCACTTTCTGCTCTTGTAGAGGACAGGAAATTAGTTCCCAGCATACACAGAATGGAACACAATCATTTATAACTCTGGGCCTCTATCGGTTCCAGGCATGTGTGTGTTGTACATGCATACAAGCAGGACAGTATTCATATATGCTCAAAACCTGTTCACACATTTTAACTTCACATCTTTTACTATATAATTATAAAAATCGATGAATAGTCTTAAAGAGAACAGCGTAGGTAGTATTCTTATCAGTAAATTATATATTCCTTTTCAATCTTCACTCTCTTCTGTCTTAGACTGCAAATATTGTCTTTAATTTTTTCAATATTCAGGTAATGATTTCCAGAAGAGAGTATAAACAATCCTGCCACACTCTGGCCTGTCATCTACTGACTCTTTAACTAATGATTCTTATTGCCTTCCAACTTCACAGTTGGACGAGGACAGCTTTGTGGAGAACAGACCCAGGAGAGCAGGGAGAAGAAGGCAGAACAGGAGCTCCATCCACAGATGACATATATGAGGGAAATGCCCACATGAGAACTCTGTCCAACAGCAGGCTGGCATATGAGAAAATATTCAGAAGAGAAAGAGGAAGGTAAGGGAAATGATTGAAGAGACTATAGGGGACAGAGAGCAGCACGAAGCATCCTCATTAGCCATTCCCACATATTGTTCTGCTAATGATGCTGTAATAGAGAACTGAGTGCCACATACCAACAACGAGGAAAATGACGCCACAGAAATGGGCCAAATCATTCAAGCCAAGCTCACACCGATTATCACTAAAGTGTTGTATTTCCTGATTTCAAAGCTCCAAGAGATCTGCAGACATATAGATGTATCATCAAGACTGCACTGGAGGGAATTGCAGCAATTTAAAATGTTAGATTTCTGATTTTAGAATTCACTCAATTTCCTTATTTAAATTCAGTCGTCCCTGCATTGCTTATAAAGTGAACAACATGAAGAATGCCTGTTTATAAATGCCATTTTTAAGGAAAATCAATAACCATTATATGCTTTCTGCCATCCTTGGATCTCTGAGAAGATATGAATATATTCATATAACAGGTGTTGTGTGAACCTAAAACTCCAGGGAGGGGATTAACTAAAAAAAAAAATCTGGATCTGAACCAAATAAGAGAAAATGATACTAGTTCTACAATACAAAAGCCAGTTATAACAATACATCTCATCATTTCTTCAGGTTGCTGTAAGTTGGATACTACCTATAGACAATGATCTTATATATTGTTCAGTAAACACACACTGAATGCATTACAAACAGTAGAGCCATGTCGAGTGCTACACACAACAGCAACTCAGAAAGGAGTAATTGCTGATGTCTGGGAGGGTAGAATACAGCCAGGTCATAGAGACAAATAGGAACCCAGTATCAACTCATCACATAGCCTCCCCGAAGCAAGCAAGAAAACAAGAGACTTTAAAGGATGAAGAACAATTCTCTGAACAGTTCTGATAGTCACGTTTTCTGGAGGGCCAAACTGATAGAATGAATGCATTTGTTGAATTAACTTGCTCAGTGTGGTCTGAAGAATCCAACAAAAGCTAGCTCACATTAGGAAAGCCGAGAATCCAGTAGTTGCTCAGTTTGGGAAGCTGGATGGAAGCCTTATCAGTCCCAATCTGGTACCAATGGCCTGAAAGATTTCTGGAGAACAGTTTATTGTTCATTTATGTTGGAAGCCCAAAGAAGAATCAGCCCCAGCAGCTGCAGCAACAGAGTAAATGAGGTTACCAAGTAAGAGAAAGGGGCAAGCAAGCTAAAGCAAAGCCTCCTTCTTCCACTCCCTTTCAGCTAGGCTGTCATTGTACTGTACTGTGCTGTCCACACTGAAGGTGGATATTCCCACATCAAATAATCTGGTTAAAAGAATCCTTCAGAGATGGACCCAGCAGGTTACCTTTGAATTAATCCAGATCCAGTCCAGCCAACAACCTAGATAAATGATGACATCACATCAAATGCCTTTCTTATCTTTCGCAGCAAATATTCAGATGTAAGTTAGTGTCCCAGTAATAAAATAGCTCTTTTAAACTTCTACACTTGACAATAATCATGTATCATGAAAGAACAGAACTACATATCTATTCCATTTTTTAAATTAAGACTTGAGGAGCTTAGAATCAATGTTTTCCTTTAGAAGCACTTACTTATCCAAGATGAACTTTGGGGCTGCCTTGGCCCTTCTGACCAACATTGTAAGACATCTGATTGACAAGATCATTGAGCCCACTTCTGGCCTTGAACCTATACTTCTTGCTGGATAATCTCAGTAAATGACCAAGCACAAAGACATAAGGGACATCCCATTTTTTCCCAGACAGAAAATTTGACAGTGATTTCCTCTGAGAACTTTGTATGCTTCCGTCTAAGAGGCTTCCTTCCAACTTTCCCTTTCTTTCTTTCCTTTCTCCTCCCTTGGCAATATTGGCATCATTGTCTCCTGATATCTGAGTCCTCGTTTGCTCCCCTTTCTTTACTTACCCTTAGCTATTTCTCCTTATATGTTTTCCACACCTTTCCTGGATCTGTCTACCATCTGAAACCCTAACTAACAGCCATTTGTGGTTGTGGTCACCACCCCCTATGCAGTTCATTCCATCAGATGAGAAAAGCAATTGTACATGGATTATCTCGCAATCCATTCTGGTGGCAAATATCGTATGGGAAGATATTGCCACCCAATTGAAGACCATAGAAAAAGTGGTCTTCTCTGGATTCTAATACAAAGGACTGAGATTTTGGATTAATTTTCATTTCAAATTCTTTGTACAGGAATTGTTTATTTCACTTCTGATCTAGCTTGTAAATACATCACCAGAAAGAACTAAATATTTGAGCCAGAAGCCCTGCCATTTAGAACATGTGGGATGACAACAGCTGTACAGCTGCCTATGGCATTTTCACTAAGAAAGTCTACATGTCCACAGATGTGTCATTACATATAATTATGCTGAAGTTTAAAAAAAATCAGATTTCAAGTCAGTAGATCACTTGGTAAATCAAAACCCAACAAGGAAATAGTAAGTGTGTCTGTGTCTTCATATATGGCTCATTTTATGTAAAACAAACAAAAAAGGATGTGGAAGTCAAAGAACACAGTGTCTACCTATGTCTACTTCTAGATCTTTGGGGAAATAAAGTTGAATCTTGAGGCAAAAACAAAACAATAGCAATGTACGATAGTTCGGTAATGACCTGTCCTTTATATAAACAAGACACTCGAAAAGAAACACTTTTGTGGAAGGTAGAAGTGCTCTGAAAAGACCCCACCAAGGAGAAGAAACTTGAAGCTGAATGCTGCTTAGGATGAATTTGGTAACGTATTCAGAGGCCTCAGGAGAGACATTCTCTGTGTAACTTCTAACGACTGAGTACTACAGAAACTACAAGGAGAGTTATCTATGTAGTGGCACAGAATATCATCAAATGATTGGCCAATGGTGTCCAGTTGAAAAAACTTTGTTACACCGAGCAGCAATGACACATGCCTTTAATCCCAGAGTAGGGTGAGCAGAGGCAGGTGGTTTTCTGTTAGTTCAAGAGAAGCCTTGTCAAAAGAGCAAGTTCCAAGACAGCCAAGGCAGCACAGAAAAACTCTCTCTCAAAGAAACAAACAAAAGAAGAAGAACAAAACCAGTTTGTTGCTGTCTCTACGCAAGGCATCCTTGAAGTTCTCAGGCTTGTGTTTGTACTCTGTTGCCTTGAGACAGAGCTCCACAGATAGTCAAAAATTTGATTAGATGACTTTAAGGAATAATGTTTTGGGACATTTCTTCCACCAATTTTTTTTTTGCGTTTCATCTTGTCCAATCCCCAAATTGATGTGGGAGTGTTCTCCTGTATTTTGTATTACTTTTATTGGTTGAATAAAGAGCTGCCTGGCTTATAAGATGGGTCAGCCCTTAGGTGGGTGGAGTAGACAGAACGGAAGTTCTGGGAGAAGAAGAAAGGAAGTGAGCCAGACGCCATTCTACCGTTGTCATAGGTCTCGTCATGATGCCAAGCCTCACCAGAGCTACTTGATTACCAACAATTGGCAGACAAGACATGAAACACTCTGGGCTAGGACTGCAAGTCTTTCCTTAATTAGTGCCTAGGATATAGATACCTCAGAAATGTAAAAGCAACTTTGAATTGGATGTTACCAAAAATTATTAAAATCACAAAATAGCTACAAACCAGAGTCTTACTAAATGGGCATTCCACTGAAGTTACATCACTACATGATGTATCTCTAGGCAGAGAAGTAACCGCATAATTAGAAAAGACACCATCGTTTATGTATTTTGTGCTTCACACCTTCGCTCAGTTCCTAACTGAGGCCGTGTAGTCCTGCTTCAGGACCTGTCTTTCATGCTTGTCTTACAATTTCATTTTAATTACTAGGTTATAATGCAGTATTTTATTAACACTGACAATAGGGAACCTGTTATGTCAATTAATTATCTTATATTTACACATCTTTTTATACGTGAGCTTTTCAGGTTTTTAGCATCAGAGAAGTTTGTGTTCCCCATTTGTGCATGAGTCTGGGGTGGTAGGGAAAAAAGTCATTGACTGTTTAGTAGATGAACAGGTGAGTAAATTCATGAATGAAGAAATGCAGCAAATTCATATTCATCTACATTCCTTATAAAAATTATACCCCTTCAATAAAACAGCCAACTAATAGACTTGAATCTATTTATCCATACACATTGTAAGCTAGAATACAACATTAACAGAAAATCAAAACCATTCCAGTGTTTTTTTTTTTAATTTTCTGTCCCATACATTCTAATTTTGAAGGCAAAGCATGCATCCTTACTGTATAAACAAATAGTAAATTTATTGTTAATTTACTATTGGAAAGTCCATAGTTAGAGCTCCTGAATGGTTGCAGAGAAGACATCTGCCACCAACCTGAGATGTGGGAATCTTTTGACCTCAAAGTAATTGCCATCCCATATATATGCTTGCCCCCATAAAAACACAATGTAATATAATATAACAAAATATTAATAAATAAAATCCCATAGTCCAAAGGGAAAAGGTTATGAAGTTAATCAGAGCTTAACACTTATTTTGCTGGGTGACCAGCACTGTGCCAAGCATTTAAAAAATTTCTCATTAAAGATCCCAGCTGTGTTTAAAAGAAGATAGCACTCTTCATCCTTCTACCAAAAATATATTTTTTTCTTGCACAATATATCCTAATTATGATTTTCTCTCCTTCCACTCCTCCAAATTCCACCCACCATCTGGCCATCTGCATCCAGCCCCTTTCTGTCTCTCACTAGAAAACAAAAAGACTTCTAAGGAAAATTAATAAAATAGAAGATATAGAACAAGAACCCACACATTGGAATAGGACAAAACAAACAAACAAACAGAAGGAAAAGAGCCCAAAAAAGGCATAAGAAACAGTTATAAGAATGAGACACACCCATTAACGCTCAGAATGCCATAAAACCACCAAACTAGAGCCATTATATGTACACAAAGAGCATATACAACAAGGGGGATAAAATATTTATTAGAATAAAATGAACCTAAAAATCTATTTTTAAAAGATCTGACATTGCAGCATGAGACAAGGAACCTCCAATGACGTCACTGGGCTCATCTTCTATTGTCCATCTAGTGGTTGGCATTTAGCCTACCCTTGAGTAGTTTGTCTCTGAAGTGAGACTTTCTTAGAGAAAACTTGCAAGTGGTTATCAGTTGGAGATAACTTTAGGGTTGGGGATGGAGACATGTGTCCCCTTTTTTTCAGTTCTAGGACCCCATCTGTTGACACTTGTGTAGGCCCTGTGCATATTGCCCCAGTCTCTTTGCGTTCATATGTACATCAACCTATTTGAGTTAAAGTGTCTTGTTCTCCTAGTGTCTTACATATCCTCTGGCTCTTACATTCTTTCTGCCTCCTCTTCCACAGGGTTCTCTGAACCCTCCGGGGAGGGATTTAGTGGAGACATCCCACTTATTGTTGTCCATTCAAGGTTTCTCATTCTTAGCATAATGTCTGGCTCTTGGGCTCTGCATTTGTTACCATCTGCTGCAGAAGGAAGTACCTCTGACGAGAGAGAAGCAAGGCAATGATCTGTGACTATAGCAGAATACCATTAAGCATCATTTTAATATGCTTTTTCTTTCTGTTGTTGCTGCTGCTTTATTTTTAAGAACAGTAGTGTTTGGTTTTTACCCTAGATCCCAGGACTTCTTGTCTCAGGTTCTTGATTACTCAAGGAGAACCCATACTCAAGGGTACGGGTTTCATCTAGTGTAGATGGGTCCGTCTTTATTTCTGTGCTTTGATTGATTAAATAAAAAAGCTGCCTGGGCCATTTGATAGGGCAGGTCTTAGATAGGCGGGGAAAAGAGGATGCTGGAAAGAAGACTGGGTCAGAGCCAGTCGCCCTGAAGCTCCCGCCGCAGATGGATGTCTCTTAGAACAGTCTGGTAAGATCACCACCTTGTGGTGACATACAGACTTTTATAATGGGTTAGTTTAGACGTGAGAGATAGCCCAGAAAAGGTTAGAGATAATGGGCAAGGCAGAGTTTAAATGAATATAATTCTCATGTGGTTACTTTGGGCATAAGCAAGCAACCAGCGGCCGAGTGGGCGGCCGGCTGGGAGCTGGGAGCCAGGCGCTGGGAACATAACCCACACCTCTCCCCTAATTACAACAATCTAGAGTGAACCTTAAGTTAAATCGCATAATGATTACTCCTGGGTGCTTGTGCCACCATTGAGCTAGCTTATCTTGTAGGCAGGTCACCGCATTAGATCAAAGGGTTTGTCTTTACATTTCACCTTTGGTAGCAAGCAGAGTACCTTTCTATACCAAAAATGTTAGCACACAAGGGTGAAGACTCTATGGAGTCACTAACGTGATTTATCCACATTCATTGAGCTAGAAGAGAGCACTCTTGTTCTTCTTTTAAAAGTGAAATAAATGAAGCTCAGAGAAGTAAAATCATGTGCCCAAGATTAGCTTGCAAGTAGGACACCCAGGAATTAAATGCAGTCAGTATCATGCCAAAAGCACTGTTCCCAACCTGTAACCTACCTTCCTCCCATTTAGGATTATTTTTGTTCTTGTTCCTGGGCTTGCCTCTGCAGGTCACATGGGTCAGTGGTAGAGTTGCAGCAATATATCATCTACCACAAAATTCTCATTGGCGAATTTAGATATCATAGCCCATTTAGTTAAACTCATTCATACATCAATTCATTTATAGATTCTCTCTTTTAATATTTTATCACTTTCAGTCATTCAGGTCCCCTTCTGAAAAAGGAACTGAAGTAAATGACAAAGAAAAAAAGTACTTATTTTCTCTACTAAGCAAATAAATAGAAGTAGAATATAGTGTGTGTGTGTGTGTGTGTGTGTGTGTGTGTGTGTGTGGAAAGAATATTTTTCTGGCACATTAACTAAAACTGAAAATCACACATTGAAATAATTTATTTATGGCAACCAATGAATGTTTCTTCTGGTTATTATAATGCAATATTTTATTAGAAAAAGAGAAGATGGTAAATCTTAGCATTATAAGAGCATCTTTTATCTTGGAAAACATGCCAGTTATTTTAATCTGTTATTTTAGCCCAATAAGACACTTGAGAAGACTTAGAAACCATTCAGTTAAGGGTATGCTGTGAGTTTTGTATGTAAAGGTGAGCTGCTCAAGAAGCCACTGAATGATAACATTTAGTGACATGTCTGATTGACACAGAAACACAAAGCAGAATTAACAACAACATTCTCACTGTTATGTAAACATAGTTTTCATAGAAGTGTTTGTTGCTGATTTAACTAGAAAGAGGAGAGATTGTGAGCTAGTATATACAGGCCTACAATAATCATCTTATTTCTGGCTCCTAAAGTTAAGGACATGAGACAATGGGATAGCCACGCTATCTTCTTAAACTGAGAACATAGAGTTGATGTCACGTACATGTCAGAGACGGACACCAGATAAGAAAGAATGAACTTGCCTCTGTCAAATTCTGCAAGGCCTTCCATTTGCAACAGCTTTACAAGCTGACTACAAATAGGCTGTGCTCCCCAGAACCTAAGTGCACACAGTAAAATATTATGAATCATTACATTGTAACTGATTAAACTACAGTAAGAAAAACAGAAGCTTTTAGCAGGAACTTGAGTGACTTCCAAAGACCATAAAAGTGAGAAAACACAAAAGAACTCTGTGCACCAAGAGTTAAGGCTATTCATAAAGCTCTCTGGAATAACAATCGAGCTCTCTGGTTTCTAAAAGATAATTTGGTGCAGCCCAAATTGATTTTGCGTTGCCCTCTGAATTTGGATCTCTTAGACAAGATAAGATTGTGTCTGGTAGTATTTTTAAACTGCTAATTAGTTTTGGGGAAGAAAAATTACAGAGAAATGTAGCTAAGTCTGTAATACAGGTTTCATCCAAACATATTAATTTATGTTCTGTGGTCGCTTATAATGTTTTAGGAGCGGCAGTGTAATGCTGAGTATGATGTAAATGAAAAACGCCTTTTCAAGTTCTTTCATTTTTGCATCCTCACAGTCTTGCCACAATCAAAAACAAAAAAAAAACCTTAATAGCAAATCATTTCAGCAACTATTAAATGTGTGAAGTGGGTTTACCAACTATTCAAGTTTCATGAGTCAGCATCCTCACATCCATTCTACAGAAAGCAGGCTAACTGAAATAAGCATCAGGGGTAGCAGAAGCCAGGGAACATTGCAAGCTCTCTCTTCCCATGATGCTCATGGGAAGCAGAAAGAGTCTTAGCTGTGCATGTCTTTCCTACCATGGCTAAGGAGCACCCCCAAAGAGCTCAGTCTTGTTTTCAAAATCCCAAGGCAAGGAAAAGAGTAATGAAAACTCATTGGAACAAATCCCAAAGAAATTTTATCTTGATCCTGCCAGATGGTCTGTATGTCAGCGTATTACCACCTCAGCATATTCTGCAGTTTCTCTTGAGAACTACCAGCGAAGGGAACAGTATATGATTCTGTACCCACTCAGCGCCTTGTCTTACAAAGAGCATAGTTCCATGCAAGTAAGTCACCCACAGCTTTATTTGTAAATTGTCTTAACTGCATAATGGAATAAGTCATGGCACTTTTGAATGAATGAGGTTTATAATCTCAACACGTTGGCAAATGGAATGGAACCTAAGAAGAAGCCACTGCTGCGTTATCACAAAATTGCTCTGTTCTGCCACTATCACTATGGGGAAATGGGTTTTTAATTATAAGACTATGCTATTGACAAGAAATGTAATATAGACAATTATATCGTTGTCTCAAAAACCCTAAGGTTGCTTTTTTATTCAAAGTGAAATTTTATTGGTAAAGTGTGCAAATAATTCATAAGGACACTTTCAACAGTTTATGGAAGTAGTTCATTATTAGGAAGGTAATAACAGAGTGGTTTTTATTTAGTAAAGCATTGATCTGCGAACACATGAGTGGAGAATCCATTCTTTCTGAAGAAAGAATTGGGTCATATTAAAAGAAAG
>JAQHUG010000022.1:2229429-2253320 GCA_028555095.1 Dicrostonyx torquatus | reverse complement strand
CTAGCCTTTTCTTGGCTAGCTCTCATATCTAAAATTAACCCATTATAAAAGTCTGTGTGTCACCACGAGGTGGTGATCTTACCGGGGATCATTCAGCATGTCTGACCCTGGAGGCTTCATGGCGGGAGCCTCATGGCAACTGTCCACTTCCTTCTCTCTTCCCAGAACTTCCACTGTAGAAGACACACATATACACCGTAGAAGACACACATACACACCGTAGAAGACACACGTACACACTGTAGCAGAGGTACTAAGTCTGCCTCTTTTTTCAGTAGCATGTTTCTATGCAGAACTTTCTGCTTTGAAACAGGTGCTGGCATCTGCCAACCTTGGACAAAGACAGGACAGAGCAATAGTGTACTCATCACAGATGACCATTGCTCTGGTTTGCACATAGCTCTGCACAGCACTGTGCGCCGATGCCTCTTTTGACTGTGACAGCAGCAACAGCTTCAGCTACCTTAGAATAGAACAGAAGTTATTAGAAATAACTAAAAAAATGGTATATGATGAGTTTTGACAGACCAAAAAGGGCACTATTTTTAGAGAAAAAAAATGTGTGAACTTGAACACATGAGCCTGCCTGAGTCAATTTGAAAAGGGAAGTAATGGGGGGGGTGTTTATGCATGCAAATGTAGAGTATCCTCTTCCGGATAAGAGAAGCTAAAGAAACCCGGAAGATGCTCTTGATTGTAGAAGGAGATAACAATTATTAACATTAACCTAACCTTACCAGATTACAAGGATAATATTAGAGAACACAGGCATACTACTCATTGTCATGAGCAATTAATTTTATAGGCTATTATTTATTATTCAATTTTAATTTCCTACATAAGTACTATGACACTTTATTCTCTTACACATAATACCCAATAAAGTGGAATTCTGATGGTAAGCTTTTTCTACCGCTCCCTGTACTAAATGATGAGCTTCCAAAGCCTAACAGTATATTACAATATCAAGTAATATATTACTTGTGTGGGAGCCAATCACAGACACGATAGGGGCGTTGTGAAATTCCTTCTCAGATACGTTGCCTAGGTTTATAGGTTAACTTTTATAAGGTGGCACTGATGAGAAAAAAACTATTCCTTCTCAATCCGAAATCAACGACAATCTAAACAATGGTGTCCTAGCTGGTTTAATAGTCGACTTGACATAGACCAAGAGTTACCTATGAAGATGTAATCTCAATTGAGAGAGTTCCCATATCAGAC
Organism: Dicrostonyx torquatus; assembly: GCA_028555095.1. NCBI lineage: Eukaryota > Metazoa > Chordata > Mammalia > Rodentia > Cricetidae > Dicrostonyx > Dicrostonyx torquatus. The sequence goes on along the minus strand of JAQHUG010000022.1, from coordinate 2,252,096 downwards.
TGAACTGTGGCTATGCCTATAGGGACTCTCTTTTGATTATTGATTGCTGTGGCATGGTCCAACCCACCGAGGGCAGTGACAACCTTAAGCAGGTGGTCCTGGGTTACATAAAAAAGATGACTGAGCATGACAACAAGCCAGCAAGACAGCAACTCTTCCTGCAAGGTTTAAAAAGCTTCATTGCCTGCCTCAGTTCTTGCTTTGATTTCCCTCGATGATGCACTATGACCTGGAAGTGGGAACTGAAACAAACTTTCTCCTTCCCCAAGTTACTCTTAGACTGGTTTATTACCGCAACAGAAAGGAATATAGGACAAATGCGTTATCTCCTTTGCTTTATTCTTGTTAACTTGAAAGTATCAATGCCTAGATTCTGAATTCCCAAAGAGATGTTTGCAGGAACTCAGACAGAAATACTGACAATGAATGTTTTCCTCATAGAGTCTAACTAAATGTTTTAAAATTAGAAAATTTAAAAATCCATCTCAGTCTCAGAAATTGGAGAGGTATATCAATAACATGCTAAAATAAAAAATTGGGACACCTTCTAACTCAAACAACTGAATCATGGTTCAGTGGAAAGATTTGCCTAAGAGCCAACTCATAATGTTTATCCCCCCAAAACCAAAGGATGAATAATACATTAAGGAAAATCCCAATAGAATTATAGCAACTTCCTAGAATGTAGACTAGAATAGGCTGCACCTGAGATTGGCCGACAGCGTTGTGGAAGAGAATGCTTGTGAGGTTTATCTGGCTCTGTGGACAGCCATGGGGAGTGGGTATGGTGGGAGAGAGTGTAGTCAACAGTGTTGAACAGCTTAGAAATTCTTACCAGAAACAAATGGCAAGCGCATTAGATGGCGGATATGTTAGCTGCTCCATGCACTGTCATTTCTCACTGTCTACACACATCAGCACGTCATGTTCCTCCTCCTAAGTGTATATAGTAACACTTGTCAAACATACGTTAACAAAGCAAGAAGAAAAATGACTAAAATGAAATTATCTGAGCATAGCCATTCATTTCTATGCCTTTTCTTAGTTGGTGATTTCACAGCATGCCTCGAGTGCAGAACATGTGATATATAAAATAATTTTTGTGTTATTACTTGAAAATTTTAAGTATTCTGCATCCTCATGTTTTATTCTACTGACTTTTAGCATTCCTTATTTTAGTTTGGTATGCCTGTGTGTGCATGCCTCTGTGTGTGTGTGTGTGTGCAGCATGTGTGTGTGTGTGCGCAGCATGTGTGTGTGTGCCTGTGTGTATATGCCTATGTGTGAGTATTCGCAGCATGTGTGTGTATGCCTGTGTGTGTATGCCTGTGTGTGTGCGTGCAGCATGTGTCTGTGTGCCTGTGTGTATACACCTGTGTGTGGCTGTTCACAGCATGTGTGTGTGTGCTTGTGTGTATACGCCTGTGTGTGCCTGTTCGCAGCATGTGTGTGTATGCCTGTGTGGGTGTGCGCAGCATGTGTGTGTATGCCTGTGTGTGTATGCATGTGCATATGTCATGTGCATGGGCTATGTAAGGCGTTGATCTGTAGCCACTGGATGAGACTCTCTTTTCACTTTTGTTATTTTTCCAAAAGGAACTATTTTATCCTTTAATCGTGATCCAAGCCTGCTCTGAGTAATTACCAAATATGAACAGAACTCCCTTATCTGTTGACAACATCAATCCAAAATAAAACTGCTTCCTTGGGGGCAGACTGAAATCACCAGATAAGAATGGTTCATTTCACTGGTCTGCTGACTTTCTATAAACTAGATATTTAATAAAGTTAAATGGAAAAAATATCGACTTTATCTTATTCTTGCTGTTCAAAAAGGTTGCTTCCATGGTGCTTTGTGAACAAAAGGAGTGAAAGATAATTCTTTCAACCCTGTCTGTATCAGATGAAGGGAAACATCCTGATCCCTTGTTCCCAACGTATAATATTAAAAGTTCTGTGCACACTGTTACTGCTTTGGTGACAGGTTCTGATAGATTCACATCTACACATCTTCTGAAAGTATGTAACAAGAGAAAAGAACATTTGAAAGCAGAAAATTGAGTCATGCTTCTTGAGTTTTTATGATTAAAGAAGCACAAACAGCATATAAAGCCAAAAAAATTCCACAAACGTCATATTTTAAGCTTTTTAGTCCCACCTCTGTCTCTCTTTCTCTTTTTCTGTGTATACTTATTTTGTAAGAATCATCTGTTGAAGAGAATATCATCTTCTATTGAGTGTGGTTGGCAAGATTATTTGACCATAGAAGATCAGATTTTTTTCTTGGCTATCCCATACAGTTGCTTTTATGTAGTGACTGTAGTCTGTTGATTACTATGCCTGTAAAATAACTGAAATAAGGAAAGTACAGCATTTATAACTTTGTTCTTTCAGAAAATCGCACTGCTGCCTCAGTTATTTTGTGGTTTGAAGTAATGGAAAAAATTTAAATTCTGTTGAAACATCATTGGGACTTTGTTAGGAATAGTTTGACTCTGTAGATTATCAGGCATGGCTCTAGTTGACATATAGTTTACTCCCCAGAGGTTCCAAGAGGAAGATTTGGACCTAAGAGTGGTTGTACTCTAGTGCTGGGACCATTTAGACATGACTTCCCTGGAATCAATAAGGTCATGGTGTCCTCACCACCATAAATGTATTAAAATCTGGCTTCTGGGAGTAGGTCAGTTCTGCCAAGTGTAGATGTGTTCCCGTCCAAGCCAACAATTACACAAAGAGTAAACCTGGGGCCTGGAGAGATATCTCAATAGTTAAGAGCATGGGCTGATCCTCCAGAGGACCCAGGATCAATTCCCACACCCACATTGTGGTTCACAACCATCTACACATCCAGTTTCAGGTGATCTAATGTCCTTTTTGCCTCCAGGGGCACACAAGTGGTGCTGCAGTGGGGATCAAACCCAGGAAAAGCATCCATACAACTAAATTTTTTTCTTAATGATTGGGAGACTGTAGAGATGGCTCTGTGGTTAATACCCTCAAGATAACACGGTTTCAATTCTCTGCACCAACACACGGGCTCATGATTCCAGTCTCAGGGGACACTATACTGTCTCCTGGTTACCAGCCACAAATATGATGGACAAAAATACATTCAGGAAAAGACAAAACACCCATATACGTTTAATTAACTAATTAATTAATTTAGAAGAGTGAACCTAGTCCATACAAGTTCTTGTATCCTAGTTTGTACACAAGCCACTATTTGCAAACTGTTTGTTTCCCTTTCATTTTACCAAGCCATTGTGCGGCCACCTAACCCTGGACACTGGCAACAAGCCATCTCAACACTCCAGACACCAGAAATGATGACCCAAATTACCTTTTTTCCTAAAATCTACACAGTCTCTTTTACAGGAAAATGCAATGTATTATAATAGGTAACGTGGGCCCTTTAACATGATTGCTTTTAATCCATAGCACAGGCTTCTTTTTTCACATTTAATTACAACTTTTCCAGTTTCTCTCATCAATATTATTAGCTTCTATATACAGATATTTCACTTTCTGAGTGAAAATATCTCCATCGTAAGCATTTTGTTATTTTTTAAACTGACATTTTTGCATTCCTTTATTGATCTTTATGTGTTTATGAGTATATGTGTGTATGCAAGTGTGCATGTACCACAGTGCGGGCTCTCCATCTGCCATGTGAGTTCCAAAGATCAAATCCAGGGAGGTTTTAACTAGGTATCCAGTATCATTTCTCATGCCATGAACCACCTCATGTCTCACTGGCCTCCTAAACACTTTGGACTTGTTTCCTGGGCTTTTTGTTTGTGTGTTTGTTTGAGGGGGTCTCATACATTACAGATTGACCTTATATTTGATTAGGAACCTGAATCATCATAATGATCTTGAATTTCTGACTTTTCCCCTCTCTTGCCTCTCAAGTTCAGATATTACAGGCATAGGCCCTGCGTCAGGCATCCCCATAAATACTTTATGCTGTACAAGGCCTCAAACTCAGGTCTGTATTCATGCATGTGGTCTAAATGTGTCTAAAATTTCCTAACCACTTTGATAACTTTTCAGTGGAATGGTTTAGCTCAGTTTCTGGGTTTCTTTCAAAGAAAATTGATCTATTATTTGTGCACCAGTAGAAGTCCAACATTTTACTGATGTCCTCTTTTCAGTAAATTTGAAAACTAAAGTGAATTGCAATATCATGCAAAAAAATAAAACATGAACTAGATGACTGAGTATTACTATATTTCTTAGAACATTGCACTTTGCCACTGTCAGCTAAAGACACCAGGAAAGATAAAGAAATAAGATTACAAGTGAAGAAACCAGTTTCACAGATAATAGGATTACCTACATAACAAGTATAAATAAATAATTTAATTAGAGGAAGGACTATTGAGATCTTGAACAGTAATAATATAGTATAAAAGTTGGGATTTTTTTCTGTTAATACTCAACAGAAGATTTTATTTCATTACAAGGTACAATTTAGTACTTGTAGCAAAATAAGAGCATTTCTATGCAAGACCATGTATGCAAAAACCTGCAAAACTTCAGGTAACCAAAACCAACAAAAGAATTATAGTGTTATGATTCTTTAAACATTTTGAGATTTATGAATTGGAAGTATTCAGACAAATAATGAAATTATAATATTTTCATGTTCACGGTATATATTAATATAAACAATAGTGAAAAATGAACTAAAGCTATATATGTCAACACAGCTGTTAAAATGCAACTCTTCTCTTTAAAGTTAATAATGATAGTATTAAATAAAGCCATGTTAGTGCTGTCTAAGAGAGATTGTTTTGACTCTTCTTCCCCTGTAGAATGGCATAACCAAATGGAAATTCACTAGCCAAATAGCCGGGACTAGCAACCTAAGACTGAGACAGAGAAGACACTTAGATACACATGCTTTCTACTTTGCAATTTTATTTTGAGATCGTAAAACCAAGAAGGTTACAAGTGCAGCACATTACCAAAGTCTGGTTTTCGGTTAAGTGCTCACTGCTAATATTCTAGCAGTGACCTGAATCACATCCATGCTATTAGCATTCTGTTAGCTTCTGCAATGATTGCTGCATGATTTTGTGTGCAGAAGCACAATTGTGCAGAATATAAATACAAAACTGATAAGAAAATGCACTCTAGACTAAAGTCTGTTGTTTTCAGCAGATAAGGTCACAATTGCTTTGCAAAATGTTCTTTAAAGATAGAGCCTATCATAGAAAACTGATTCTCCATTCCCAGTTACAGTGGGTGGCACCATACCTGTCATATAACAATTTAGTAGCTATTTAAAAAAAAAAACAGGTTATGAAGTTGGGGGGGGTGGGCATGTTAGGGAGGAACTGGAGGGACTAGATGGGCAAACAAATGATTAACATAAAAATATTTATTGTGTTATGTATGGAATTCTCAAAGAATAAATAAATAGATAATAAATAAATATAATACTTTCAAGTACATAGCATATAGAATAACGGTTTTCTTTAATACTGTCATCCTGAAGATGGCCACAAAAATGACAATACTTTTTGAATACACAAAGAGAAGTGGAATTGACACACGTCATCCTTTTTTTTTTATAGATCAAACAGTAAATTTTATTTAATGCTGAGAATAAGCCCGAAACTTTAAAAAGATTCAAAGAAAATGGGTATGTATAACTAAGCAAACTAAGGCAATCTGAAAATGATACACACCATATTATTCCAAGTATAGGACATTCTTCAAAGGACAAAGCTACAGACAATAGATAAACTGGTGATGACAAATTGTTAGGTGAGGGGAAATCTGAATATGCAAAGTACTAGGAATTTTTGCATTAGTATAAGTACTGTGTATGACACCAAAATGATAAATGTGACCAATGCATATAACACACACCACTAAGGGTGAATCCTAATGTAAAGTGTGGTCTTTGTGTGATTTATAACATTTCAATGTAAGTTCATTTATTGTAACAAATATACCACTCTGGTTGAAGATAATGATAAAGTGTAGAGTATTAATGTATCAAGGGGAAGTATATGTATGGAACCAGTACATCTTTTTAGTTGTGCCTTGTCAACAGTCTCTGAATCTATTAGTCAGTTTGGGCTGCAATAACAAAGCCATACACTGGATTATTTCTCTGTAGTCTTACAGGGTATTAGAGACCAACAAGTTTCCTTGGGCCTCTCCAATAACGGAACTATTAATTCTCTAGTGACCTAATCACCATTTCAAGCCCCTATCTATACTACCTGAAAGTTAGGTTTCCACATAGGAATTGTGGAGTCATACAGACATTCAGAAATACAAAATATTTTTTTCTTTTTAAAAAATGATGTGGAGGTAACTGAAGCCAGAAGATTCATAGGGATCACATACAAACTCAAGTGCTGGAGATGGTATTTGTAGTTTAGGAAGCTGTGGGAAGCCCTCACTACACATAGATAACAGTGCAGCCAAGGTTAGCGAATATCTAATGATTTTGTCTTGAGAAACATTTCTCTGCTTCACAGGCAGAGCAATGGGCAAAGGTAGTAGTCTAATTTCTTGCCTCTCCCTCTTCAAGTGAATCAGAGTGAAGGTGAATACGATAGGACCCCAATGTTTACAGATTGATACACCTGGGGCATGACTTCTAACGTGTTAGTATTAGATTGGGGTTAAGATCACTCTGGGCTGCTCAGCTACTCTTGCCTAGACCAGTGCTCAGGTAGGTGGGGACTGAAAATTAATGCTACTCTGATCCTCCCAGGAAGAAACTGCATGGATTTTTGTGTTTGTGGTTTCTCACTCACTGAAAGAAGCTGCCATGTTAACTGGGGATCATGAGGGCTAGAGGAGGTGAGTTGAGGCTCCAGTGTCACAGGCTTATTCTGATATTACTTAGCTATTTCAGGTAGTTTGGATAGTCTCCTCCTATTCCTCCTCTTTCTTTTCTTTTTTTTTTTTGCACTATGGACAATGTCAGAAGTTATTAAAGTTTATGTGTATTAATGGTGCTAACCTGGCCTGATTTACCCTGGGAATAATAGGTCTATGGAGCTGTTGGTAGCATTAATCTAACTGCTATCATAGAAGACTGCTTCTATACCAACTGTAACCATTCATCTGAAAGATTTCCTTCCTCCAATTCTTGAGATAATGAACATAGAATTAACATGTCTATGTTCTTCTTTTTATGAGGTGCTGATGGTTGAACTTTAGGCACCATGCACACTATTTGCCAGTGGTGTACTCATGAGCTACATCTTCACCTGAACATTACCATTTGGGAAAAAAGTCATTCATCGGTACCAGGAGCTTGCCATCCCTTCCCTTCTTTTTAGAATAATATAGCGATGGGGTATCTTGTTCTCACAAAAGCTGTTCTTTCTCTGAAAGTATCTCTTCACTGAGGCAAATTCTATTAGCCATAATTTTTCTACACCAGACACTGTTTACATTAAGGTTGTCTTCAACCTAGGAGTAGAATTTTTTTATTTGATCCAATATATGTGTTGTATCCATTGGGTGATAACTTCTTGAAATTCAGAAGCAGTTACACACGTCATCCTTTTTGCCAAAGTTTCCAGGCTCCTAAACTGTCAGACATTTTCAGCCTTGGAGCTTAATAAGCATAAAAAAGTCATTAATCTGCAGTTATTACAGCAAATTTCCATGAGGGGATAAGTAGTCACATAGAAGTCATTCAAATAATCACGGAAGCACATGCCAAATTGCTGTGGTGCTCCACGTGATCCCCATGGACCACTTATTCTTCATGCTATGACCATTATAGCAAACGCACACCTTTGGAGAAGGCCACTGTATTTCCACTTTCAAATTTCATTTGGTGCATAAGTAATTCCTGCAGCACTGTCACACACATGAGTGTGAACACATGCACCCCTTTTATGGAGATCTTTAATTTCATTTAAAGCTTGGACATGAGGTTATTTTTGCCATACTTAAGGCAATATTGGTGAGAATTTATCTCTATGAACAGTTCCACGATCCATGAGTAATGTTCTCCATTGTCCTCTTGAGAGATTACCTATCCTGGGTTTATGGTATAGGTAAGAGTTTAACACTTTATGTTTAGTATCTAGTAGAGTGTCAATTACTATTATATGATAAAGGTGATATGAAAATGTGCTCTTTTCTGTATCAGCATTGGCAGAAATTTCTAGTTTACAATGATAAATGTGAGTGCAAGAGGTTTTCTTTGTCTTTTCTCAGCTCTGTTTAATCCCAGCTACTTGACTATGACTATACATTAGGCCTTTGGGGAAGAGGACAAAGAAATAATATGGTATTTTAAGAAATTCAGCATCTGGTATGAAACAAACAAATAGAGATAATTTTAATATAATCTTATAATTAATGATAAACTATGGGGATTCCCAAGAGAAAGGAGATGTACTTCAAGAAAGGAATGACAAGAGATGTCAGAGGTGAAACAATGCTTTAGTGGACTGTTTAACAAGGGAATAAGAACAAGTCAAAAAAATTCAACTCAAGAAAAGGCCAACAATGCTTGATAACATAAATTCTATAGCTGGGTAAGCAGTGAAAAGAGGAAAATGTCAGGTCCAGATTAAGAAAGGAAAACTCTTGGGATGGGCAAGAGTTGGTCACAGGAGCCTCATATAAGTGGGCAGAAACTGAGCAGTCTCTGATGGATTTTTTTCTAAAGGTCAATTTTATTTTGGATAGATTATTTTCAGGCTGGTGAATGGATTTCAAAAAGGTCAAGTTTGAGAAATTGAAGACCAGTTAGGGTGTGGGGTGAGAGACAATTAGACAATCTCAAGCAGGAGAGTTAGTGAGTAAGGCCAAGAAATATTCCAGAACTATTTAGGGATATAAGTCAAAGGATCGGAGGTGTGCAAGATAATGGAGAAGGATAAGACTAAGGTGCTTTCTTGGCTCATTCTTGAGTGAATGAGAGAGAGAGAGAGATAAAGAGAGAGACAGAGAGAGAATGAGAGAGAATAAGAGAGAGAGACACAGAGAGAGAGACACAGAGAGAAAGAGATTGAGTCTGTAACAGAAAATATAAAAGACTTTAAGAGCAGCAGGAGATTCAGAATGGCAGATTCTGAGGTTTTCCAATTACTTTAGAAACCCAATGGGTACAGCTCTTCACAGCGAATTTGGGACTAAATGGAAAAGGAGTTAAAGTGACCTCTGCAGACAATCTTAAAATGCATGTTTTCTGTGTGACCAGAATTGGCTGTTTTATTTTTTAAATACATTAAAATGTCTTATTGTTGTGTCCCATAATTTTCCTGGGAAGATATTATTATACACACATCCACCCACCCCAAATAGGAAGTCCACAATAGGCCAAAGTACAGATACCATCAAAGTCCAACTTGGTGAATCAATGAATTTCACTGGGATTACTTACAGGAGCAGAAATTATTCAAAAATAGTTGAGTCACCAGAGCCCACCCCAACACAAGTGACAGCTGACAAAAGTGAGGAACCTGGAACACACCGCAAACAACTTGGAGTCAGCTCAGTGGATAGGAGACGTTTCAGGTGACTCGGTTGGTCTAGATCTCTTCCAGACAGTGGGTCTGGCCTCACAATCTTCTTCGTAGCTTGCCTTATCTGAGAGTGACTCTCCACAGTCTTGACTATATACTATCGAGAGGGAGGAGCCTAGTGAATCTTGTCAGTTTCAGGGAGTTCCTGGAGCCATTTTGAGTTGTTGATCTTCTGTCTTAAGGTGCTTACTTGAAGGATAGACCAGTTGAATCACAGAAGAAACTGATACACAGCACTTACCACAGTAACACTTAAGTGATGGTTTTTCTTAATATCTGTCCAGTTCCTAATATCATCTCATCCGGAACACAAATCCATCTCAAGAATAAGAAAAAAAAAACCCAGAGTGTTTTAAGACATATATTCAACTAAACACCAAAGCAAACATTTCTATATTTTTTTCCAAATTGTGAGGTGAATTTGCCAGATATTCATAAGAATTTGGCTTGTATTTCCTCAACAAACACTCCAGGCCTTCCATTTCATGCACTATGTTGTGGATTTGCTGAAGTCAGACAAACTGAAAGCACAGACCCAGCATTCCAGGGTCCCATGGTCTGGGAAAAGCATGGATTGAAACATGTCAAGCAAACTAGTTTTCTACTAGAATGCACAAGGTACACACAGATGGGGGTGAGGCGATTATGTATGGTGAGAGCTCCATGTTCATTGAAACATCACCTTTAAAGGGGCCAATGCGTTAGAAAGCAGCCCTTTGCAAATTAAATCCTGACGTCATTGAGCAACAAGAAAAGATACTTTACTATATCTGAGCATGGTCATTGGGGATTTACACCAGGAAATATGTGACCATTTTGGTTTGGTTTAGTAAGTTTGACTTTATTCTCTATCTTCTTAAATAATGGAAGCAGAATTGCAATAACATTCAGAAAGATAAGCCATATTTCCCTACTATGAACCAAAGCAGAGTATACATGCTACTGTTGTAAATTGTTTATGATGCTACTGAAAAATCTTAATTGGAATACGCTATATTTCTTATAAGCCAGTGGAGATCAAATTAGTGAATAAATATTATTTGTGCAAAAGTTTTATTTATAATTTTACCTCTTGAAGTACAAGAAATAATCTTCAGAATCAAACCTGATGACACAGTTTAGTTAGAAGGATTCCAAGCTTAAGGTCAACCTGAACAACTTAACAAGTGTCTGCTACCAAACTATAACATAACAAGAAAAGGTCAATGAGTTAACCCAACATGTAAAGGCACTGGCCACCAAGCCTGATGGCTGTACATACATACACAGAGACAATGTATATATATAATATATATATTGAATTCAATATATATATTGAATATATATTCAAAATATTTGTGTATAAACACAATAACACATATACAATGTATGTGCATATGTAAATATAGTTTGCATAAATACAAATATACATTTATTATTTTGTGTGTATATAAAATATAGTAATAACAAACTAGTAGAGAGCTTGCATAGCCTGCACAGGGCCCTAGATTTGATCCTCATTTGAGCATCATTATCCTGAACTTATGCCTTCCTTTTTTCCTATATGTAGAACTACTGTCGGGGACCGTTGCCCCAACATAGAAACTGAAGCTTTTCCCCAAATGTGTGCTCGGAGACGCGCGGAAAGAAACAGGCTTTCACACCATCACCGTCTAAAAGGCTTCTCTTATTTTTATTTATTCTATTTGCCTCAAATTCCTTCTGCTCTCTAAGGCTCTCTTAAAACCACTTCCCTCTCACTGCTTTCTAAACTCTCTCTTCTCTGCAAACTGCTCCCTGCTCTTTTTTTTCCGCCTTGCTATATTCCTAATTATCCCTTTCTTGCTCTGTTGTTTTTTCCTCTCTTCCTTTGAGGGGCTGATTCATATTTTGGCATTTCTCTCAGCATCCACACTGGCATTCACACCTCAGCCAGGAGAGATAGCTGTCTTCCTGGGGCAATCTACAAATGAATCAGAGAAGCTGGAGCAAAAACCTCGGCTATTGTCTTTCTAAATAGTCGCCTTCAGCCGCGAACCTGCACGGCGTCCTTAGTCTAGCAGGTATCAGAGTCCACAAACTACAAAAAAAGTATTTCGTGGATATGTTGGATGCAATGTGAACACATATCTTCTTCTTTCAAAGCTTGGTGTCTTATCTGCTGTTCCCTACTTCGTTATGGGAAAAGATGGCCTCCACAGATATCTGCATGCTTCGCTCTGCTGCCCCAGAGATACATATCGAACAAGCAGCAGAGATCTTTGGAGACTGAACAACCTTACCTCACTGGCGGCTTAAGTCAGACGACTGTTGCTAATGTCAGTTTCACCGGGATTCATAAAGGCAGTCACCATAGCAACATCATTTCTCCGGGACACAGAAATGCTACATTTTATATTTTTAATAGAGAATTTGAAGGTTAGATTATCAGCACCTCCCCATATCCCATTTATCCTCCACCTCCACACAGGCCAATTTTCATACACAAAGAGCTTGTTTGGCATAAAGAATCACTCTGGATTGAAGGGGAACAATACATGGAACAGAATTTCTTATTGAAAAATAATGTTAGAGGATTTAGATCTGAGGGAAACTATTCCTGAACTTAGAGACATATTATTTGACATTAGCTCTAAGAATTTGCGCTCTAGTTGTTTAAGTTTGATTGCGTAAATTCAACAAAAAGAGTTCTGTTTAAGAGTCCAATAAAATTCAGTTTTATAATTCAGCCACACGGGCAAACACTTGACTTCCCCATGGCCCTCATTTTCTCAGAGGACCGTTTGAAAGAGATCGGTTATAATTTTTAATATATTTTGTTTAATTAAGAGTACTAGGTGTGGTTATTTGTTGATTCAGTCAGGCAAGTGCCTAAAGAACCAAGAGAGGCTCAGATTCTCTAGAGCTGGAATTACCGGAGGCTGTGAGCTACCGGTAGGTGTGAGGAGAAGGAAGGCAGGTAGCAAGAGATGTACGTGCTCCTTACTATGGAGCAACTCCCAGCCCTACAGTTATCTTGAAAGATAATGGTAAGAGAAGCAATGGAAGGGACAATTGGTAGCATCATTTTACTAGAAAATAAATTTCTTATTTTTAATTTGTCTCTTCGCTACCTCCTTTGCTTTGAATGCTCAAAATGCATCTTTGCTATAATAATTTTATTACAGCTATGTAAATGTTTTTAAATGATTTCTGAGGAAAAACTCTAAAATAAGCTTTCAACCATGAGACTGGCATAACTCCATCATGAATAAATACCTGCTTAGTCAATAATCTAGAATGAGCCTCTTTGGAGGTTCCATGGCCCATTGGCTACATGCATAATTAGGTAAGAGAATTCCTGAAGTGATTTTTCAAGCCAATTACAGAGTTCATCGGGAAAATCCTGAAATATTAATGAAAATATGCAATGTATCAGTTAAAGAAGCAATTCTTCTGTAATGTGCCTATTCTATTTGAAAGGTTTTTGAAATTAATTTGTATCAATCATGATGACAAAAACACAGAAGAGGGCATGAAAAATCAAGCAAATCTATAGTGTGGGCCTTAACAGATCTGTCAGTACAGTATATTTTCATTTCTCCAACTTGCTTCATAATTATGGATTAAATCAGTTAGAGGGAAAGTTTAAAAAATAGCTATAGAAATTAATTTGATATGCCTTATTAGGAAGTGTGTAATTTCTGGATGTGAAATACAACCTCCAAGCTAAAGCACACACTTTCTTACACAAAGCTAAATTGACTTGTCTACAAAGAACATTTGACTGATGGGGAAAGCTTAGAGTCAAGAAATAGCCAGTTCTAATGAAGTACAGCCAATTTGACAAATGACTAGCATTTCCAAGAAGATATAAAGCCATTTGAGTAAATAGAGCAAAAATTTGTGACAAACAAGTTATTACAATTATGAAAGGTTGTTCAAATATATTATTTTCTTTTTATGTTCTTTTTATTTGAATATAAAATATATACATGTGACATTTTAATAAAAGGATTAAGAAAATCCAATGTTACATGTTTTCACTTTTTATTTTAACTAAAATAACGTAACTTCTTCCCTTCCCTTTCCTCTCTCCAGCTTTTCCCATGTGCCCTTTCTCCAACTCCTCCTGTGTTCCTTCCCTCCAATCCTTCCATGTGCCCCTCTCTATTTTTCTTTGATATTATTGTTATGTATATATAATTTTATATATATAATATTATATGTAATCATATAAATAAATATAACCTGATGGATTAATTTAACATTGCTTGTGTGTGTGTGATTTCAAGACAACCTCCTGTCTAGGTAGGGACCTCATTTCTGGGAAAGACAAATTCTTTATTTCTCGGTATTCATCAGTTACCCACATTATTTTTTGTTATGGATGGGGCCTGCTAAGATTTCTCCCTTCTGGTTTAGCTTGTCTATTGATATTGTAATTATTCAGGTCTTGTTTAGGCATCCATATTGTTGAGGTAAAGCTTCCCTGTCATTTTAAGAAGACATAATCTTACAGCTGAATTCTGTGTCCTCTGGCTATTACAGTCTTACTGCCACCTCTTCCTTGATGTTCCCCGAGCCTTAGGTACAAGTGTTATGTTGTATATGTATCTGTTGTTTTTGATAAATCCATTAAATAGATACAGTCTTTCATGTACATTGTCAGTATATGGTTCCATAATGTATTTCTATGGTAAAAATTGTGTCTTTTGACCTTTTATGAAAGTTTGCTTCTGAAAATGTTCTAAGTTCCTCTATATCATTGAATCAAATAGACTTTTACTATGACACACAGAAACTTAATGCCTTAGTTTACCGCTGCTGATGCTTCTCACCCTTCCCAGTATCTCATTTTCTCCCCTTAGTCTTCCCCTAAGTGCCATGTGCTGCATGCCTGCATGCTTCTTCTAGCTGCCACTCAACATCCCTCTCTTCTTTAAATAACAATTTAAATCTCAACCTGCCAATTCATTCTGTCATAGAGGTTTCCTTCAAAAGCGTAACAACAAGAAAGCCCTCTTTAAATGGATGAATTCTGATTTTTCCATGAAAAACAAGCAATAACCCATCCTTAACATGCTGTGTGAAGTGTCTGGCATCCTGTGTTCAGGCAACCTTCCCTGGCTTTGAGAGAAAAAGAAAAGAAGTCATAGCATTTTCTGGGGTGACACAACCTAGAAGGGAAAAGGGGAGGTGCTACTAATCTGTTTATATTTATAATTTAATGTTAAGTCTATCCAAATCCAATAGTTCTGACACATTCTATTGGAATCATAATTTTGCCTGAAACATTTTTTCAGCCAAATTTCAAGGTAGGTATTAAAGTGAGGAATGATCAATGATACTTCCCTTGAGGTTCCCCATGATCATACTTAGTGTTGCATGAAAGCTATGAATTGGAGCTTAACAAGCTACCTATTCCCCTACCAAGCCTCATGTGAATAATTGATTCCTGGTACATTTGCCACACCTCCTTCTAGTTGGAGGCTGCTCACTCGTTCCTGGCTGCCCAGACTCCCTAAGTAATCACACAGATAACTATATCAATTGCAATACTGTATTAATTGCAATAGCTTAAGCATATTGCTAGCTAGCTCTTATATCTTGTATTAGCCCATTTTTATTAATCTGTGTGTCACCATGCTACGGCTTACCGGCAAGGTTCCTGTGCATCTGTCTTTGACAACAGCTACATGATTTCTTCCCGACTCTGCCTACTCTCTCTCTATATATCTCTTCCAGCCTGGCTATATTCTATTAAGCCATTGGTCAAAAGCAGCTTCTTTATTGACTAATGGAAATAAAACATTTATAGCATACAGAGGGAAATCCCACATCACCACCTCACTGGACTTCCACATCCAGGTTCCTCCCTCCTAATCTTACTCTGAGTTCTAAGAAACTATGGTGTCTCTTGATGGGGACAATTATCACTTCCTTAACTTTCTAACCCAAAACACCTCAAATTTCAGGGATGGAAGCAACATTTTGTAAAGATGGGAACTGCTAAATTCACTTCCTCCTCCTGCTCTCAAAGCATATTCATGCAAGCAAGGAGAGAATCTGCTCACACATGCGTGACTGCCTCCTACCGTGCCCTGCAAAATGATCACCTAACAACTGGGCTGTAATTACATCATAAAATGTTCTTTCCCCTTTATTCTTGGGGAGTGAAGTTTCCAACTGACAGAATACAGGATAAAACTAGTGAAGAGCAAGAGGCTCTGTCTACATTCCTTAGTTTCCCTAACGGATTAAGTGGTTCAGATTCAACATTGCACATGGCAAATGAGGAAACTTTTAGAGACATATCCAATGAGCTGAACAAGACATGCATGATAAGAAGTAGAAAATCCAGATTTATGTAAGAGTATAAGCCAGCTAGGACAGAATACTGCTTTTCATGGTTGGAAAAGTTCAAAACAGCCACTTGTTCCATATGGTATTAGAGAGCTTATCCGACAGTACACTATCACCTACAAGTGGTAGACTCTGGGGAGATGCTACGGTTTGGATGTGGTATGTCACCCCAAAGTGCTTATTTTTTGGAAGCTTAGTTCTCACTGTGGAAGGGTTGAGTGGTGAACTTCTAAAGAGTTAAAGCCTAGGAGAACATCCGGGAGGCCTGTCCACAGAAGGTGAGTCTTGTGAAATCCTGGATTAGTTCTCTCTAGAGTGAGTTAGCAATTTCACTACAGCTCCTCTTGGGCCTCTCCCTGTTGGCAGTGGGACAGGTGGCAGGCTGCAAGCTGGGAAGGAGATATACCTAGTTTCATTACCTTGTATGCTTTGGATTGGCAGCCATCTTGTTTTTCAATGCCACTACATTTGACAGCATGATGGTTCTGGGCAGACCCTAATTTATCAATTGCATACCAGATCACATGCAGTTCGTAATAAGCAATGAGGTACCCTTATGTGTCGCAATCAAAGACTCATTGATCATCTTTCCGTTCTGATTGCCAACCCCTAAGACATTTCACTGTTGTTTTAAAGAAAACATGCTATTTTACCAGACAGCCATGGAATTGCCCAAATATCTTTAGAAAACCGATTTTCAAAATATGCAACTTTAGAACTCTGTAAGTGATGCGTTTACAGAAAACCAGTTTTCCGTCACTATTGCCCTTACAACAGGGCTATGTACTCAGATTTTTTTCTTTTCATTCTGGTCTCTATTACATTTTCCAAATGCTGCTCAAGATCTGTTAAATGGATTTCAAAACTCACCAATGGGTTACAACACACAGTTAGAAGCATGCTGCCCCCAAGGACTCAATAATTCTCTCCCTGGGATTCACCAGAGGAACCACAGAACATTCCAATCAGCCAGAGAAAGTTCAAGGAAAATCGATCCTAACTCTTCAAAAGGTCCACACAGCAAAGTGCTTTCCTTGCAGAAAGGAAGCCCACTGAGAGGCTAACCGCCCACAGATTCCTTAGAAAGTGAGTCAGAGCAGCATCCGCTGATATGTCTTACACTGTCATCCCTTCAAAGAGACCCACCAAATGCTTTCCTTCTCTTTCATACAAACTAAAGCAATTCACTTTCTAATTTTGAGTGAACTATACTTCAGTAGTAGGGAATGTTTCAAGTATCATTCAAAATGCCTTTATGATTGGTGACAAGTAGTCCTTCATGGAAAATAAAACCCTTTTTGAAATGCTGGAGTATAGAATTTACACAAGAAAATCCTTACCCAGTCAAAAGAAGAAGTGAGGAAAATTAGGCCCAAGTCAGGACTTAAGGGAGAAAATGAAGGAAGAATACACAAGAAGTCAGACATCTATGCTTAGACACATTATGCTGGCCTTGGTTTTAACACAGCCAGATCAACTGAGGAGCCTTGGAACACTAAAGTTTCGTGGCCAGAAAATTCTAGGTAAAATAAGTAGTCAAAGCTCTTTGTTTGAACTGTTGGAAACTGGAGGAAATGCCCAGCTAGTAAATATCAGCGATTATTCACAAGAAAATAGCATCCAGAATTGACATGTCTAAGACCAGAATTAGCATTAAACCTATAACATGAAACCCAAAGAGAAAGTACTTCCCCAATTCCCTGAATAGAAGAGGAAATTTTGATTATAATATGATCTGCATTTTCTAGGGTTCCCAGCTCTACCATAGCAGACATTAATACCTGTAGCTGGCTTTCTTGAACTGGAGCCCCCAACTCATGAAACAGAGACATTATTAATGATGAATGCACAGTTTGTATCTAGCTATATTTTTTAAAAAAAACTAAAATAAACCAATTTTTAAAAATATACGTGATGCCCATGACTCATTTACCTCATCTATGTGCTGTCCATTCTGCCTTCTTGCTTCCTTAGTGTCTGGACGGCTGGCAGCTGGCTGGCTGGTTGACTCCCCTTTCTCTCTGCCCACTAGTCTCACCTATCCCTTCTCAGCCTGACTATTGTCTGGTAAGCTTTTTACTAGACTAATCGTGTGCCTTAAGCAGTCAGGATAAAGCAGCAGCAAATCTTTACATAGTTAAACAATTACTCTGCAACACAAAAAAAATGCAACATAGCTTTGCAAAGTTGAAAATTATTCTATTCCTTAGCAGGTACCTGTGAGCAGATAGGCAGGAGACCACTTCAGTCTGGAGGACACACAATATTTATGGACTCTCACCACCCATGGAAACATGTGTGCTCTCTTTCCTCCTGAGACGGGATGGAAAAAGAGAAGGACATTCCAGAAAGGGATTTGGACTGTTATTGCCTATAGTTTTAGTGAAGGTAGATGGAAATTACAAGATCAATTATGGAAAAGAAAGAAACTATCTCATTTATGAGTTTATAAGTTTACATAATAGATCACTACTACACTTTTAAGCTGGAATTGAATTTAAGAAAACAAGTCAACGTAAGATACTTCAATGTCACTATGCACCCAAACTACCTGGACACAGTACGGTACCTACCCCTTCGCTATAGCTTTGCGTTCCATGATTTTAGTTACCTGTACCCAGCTAGAGTCTGAAAGTCTTAAATGGAAAATTCCAGAAATTAGACATTCAGAAATTTTAGTTGACCACCATTTCTAAGTCATGTGATGAAATCTCAGTGAGTCACACTCTGTTCCATTTAGGACATGAGTCATGCTCTTCTCATTGTATACATGTGCGATACGTACCACATGCTACCTCGTTGTTAGCCATCCCGATATCCACATCAATTTCCATGCTGTCACACTGCTTCTGTCTGAGGAATCCTTATTTGGCTTAATAATTATCTCAAATTAAAGATAGTGCTGGGACATAAAACATGGAAGGACAGGTAAACTGTAGTTTGGTGTGAACAAACTTCAGGACTTACAAGGAACAGAGTATATTCATAGATTTCAGTACCAGTCACATAAACCCAGAGCCCAAGCCCTTCAATTCCCCTGTGCAGGGAATTGCTGGGCAATGAGTTATAGCTGGTGAGGAAAGACAGTCGTTCTTCTTTAAAATGAATATTATAAAGAGAAACAAAGGGTGAATTTAGAAGACAAGAAAACCAGAAGCTCACAGGCAATCTCAGCCCAGTTTCAACTTCTTACAAAGATGTTTTCAGAAAACATTATGCAATCTAAAACCATTTGGCAAATAGCAAAAGAGACAAAGAGGGATAAAAATCCTTCACCAAGTTCCCACATAAAGGAAATGACAGAGAAAGAGCTGGAATCCAGTCCTAGCCTATTGTTTATTCCATCAAAGTCCCATGTATGAGTATACAGTCTAAATTTACAGCTGAGTTACACAAAGAAGTACAAAACACTTATATATTAAGTTTCTCTTCATTCTACATCATCTGGAAAGGTGGTGAAGAAGGTAAGTGGCAGACTTCAATAACCCGCTTCTGCTGTCCGTGTATTACGTATGAACAAGAAGGACACATAATCATCATTATGACCTCTGCGAAGAGATTAGAGGCGAAAGAGGTCTTTAGAGTAAGAAAGTGTGATACAGTGGTGAAATGTGCATAATGAAGATAGATAAGTATGACAAAAGCATAGACTTGGTTACAAATTCAAGGACAGAGATCTGCACTAACATAATTTTTACATGAAGTGCTATTTGTGTCAAGAATCATTTTTTTTTGTGACACATTAAAGACCATATTAATATGGAAGCCAAAGTTTCTTGGCGATCATATTTCTAGATTACTATGGCAATTTTAAATAAGGTCATGGATATAAAGTCTTATTTGGGAAATTTCCTCCCACAGTCCTAAACTCAGTGCTTGGACCTCGAATCTAACCCACACCTCTTCTCTATCAGGGAAACGTTTTCTCCTGCTAATTAATCCCCTCCCCCTCTTTCCTGTGCACAGCCTTCATCTGTCTTTAATCTCTGAATACTGCCTTTACTTTCTCAACCCTTTGGTATAGCTCATAGATGCTCCTTACAATGATCAATGTCCTCTTTGTGCCAAACCATCTGCCCCAGCCTTTTTTTATGATCCCCAGAAACCAAACAGGGAAACCCTGGCCAGAGTCAGGCCTCCTTTCAGGGTCTTCGGGCACCCACTGACTGATACATGTGCATCCTGGACCCATAGCACACTTCTCACAACCCACATAGTCTTCCTGCTCCAGACACAGGTTGGCAGATGCCAGGCTGTAACCCCAAAGGATCCCAGTACCTCCGTCTGCTTATCCTTTGTCCTCTGTCTCTAATGGATGCTAGTTCCCAGGCATTTCTGAATGGTGAATCTGGGTCACCGCAGAGACACCTTCCTGGGAAACTGAACAAAAGCTATCCTTTCTCCACCCAGAAACACTAAACCTGCCTCTGCTAAGGGACTGTTCTCACCCTCACGGCAACTAAAACTCACATAGTTTCCTAGAAACACAGACTCATTTGGTATGTACATGTGGTTTTTAAAATTTGGTAAAAGTATGTAATGTGTAATCCGACTCATTAAAGATTCAAGTGTGTGTTACAATATTATTAACAAGGTTTTCATTGTTTGGCAGATAGACGGCAATTTCCCACCCTGCATAACTAAATGTCCATGTCCTTTGTTTAAATTCTCCCTTTCTCAAGCCCTGATAACCATCAAATTGCTCACTGGTTTCATGAATTTGACTACTTTAGATCCCTCATATAAGTGAAACCATGTAATATTTGTTTTACTGTGACTCTTATTTCACGTGTTTATTCTTCTTGGCGTCACCATTACTGTTTTATATGGCATGACTCTTTCTTTTAAAGCAGAATTATATTGCATTATATGTGTTTATTATATGTGGCTTATCAATTTATTTGAATCTACATATACATTGTTTCAACACTTTGGTTATTATGAATATTGATGCAATGAGTGTGGGAGCACAAATAAGTTTTCCAAATCCTGTTTGCTACTATATTACATAAAACTCAGAAATGCATTTTATACTAAATTGCTTTGCTCACTTATGAACCTCATATGTATGTATTAATGTACCTATTGAGTAACTAGAAAATATAAGAACAAATTCATATGTTTGCAAAGACCATGTCATAGTCTGTGTGCATTTTTTTTCACGTATGCTAGAAAACTGGAGTGGACCATATTATTTGCAGAGATGGTTTTATTATTTTCCCGAAGATAAAGAACATGAACACTGAACAGCTCTAGCTAATCATCTGTGAATAACCAGAACAGTGTGAGAGCATTTCAGATGCTTAATAACAGCTGTTCCCATTTACTTTGACATTGTAGAGTCCTGTCCCTTCTCCCCTTTCAAATGGTTTAGTCTATGATGCTGCCTGCTTAACAGGAGCAAAAATCAAGTGTAAAGTGGTTCTGATATTTTCTGAAAGCAGAAATCAGCATTCCAGACTTTTCCTTAAACTCATTCAGAACTGAGCCTACCTGTGTTTAATCTCTGAAGAAAGATCAGGCATGCTTGATGGTAACACTCAGTGTTAGAAAGTCTATGATTAAATCACATTTTTAATATCTCATTGCCTTTAGTTCAACACCTCAGCCACCTACACTGATGACATGAAGGTGCTCAATGCTCAAATTCCTTTTGAAATTCAAAAGCTAAAATTATTTCTACATACATTTCTGTCTCAAACTTGCAATCTGTGCAGTAATTGGGTCTTCAAAGGAATGGACCCACAGCTGAGAAGATTAAAAACTTAGAAACATTTAAAGTCTTGAAAATAGCTATTCTGACAGGAAAAGATAAAATCTCAAAGTTATTTTAATTTGATATTCCTGGTGACCAAGGGTGTTTAACGCTTTTTAAAGTGTTTACTAGATACATCTGAATTCTCCATTCATATAGGAAGTTCATTTGAGTTATTTGTTTTCTTGATGTTTTGATTTCTTTATGTATTCTAGATACTAATGCTCTGTCAATTATATAACTGGCAAAGATTTCCTCCCACTATCCACTTTATTGACGGTCTACTTAGCTGTACAGACCTTAAAATGTCATGGTGTCCCTCTTATTTATTATTGCTCTTATTTCTTCAATGATCTGAGCTCTTGTAACAGTTTTTAAGTGTCGGGTTTTTTGTTAATGATTTTGATGCATTTGTAGTTGATGAAAAATAAGCATATAGATTCACTCTTCTACATATGAACATCTGGTTTTTCCAGCAACATGTGTAGAAGTTACTCTTTTTTCCAGTGTGTACTTTTGCGATCTTTTTTTTTTTTAAAAAAATAGGGTAGTTGAAATTGCATGCACTTATATCTGGGTCATCTAGTTTATTTTATTTAATCTATGTGTCTATTTTCATGTCTAAACCACATTGATTTTATTACATGGATATTTAGTATAACTTGAGATTGGGCACAGTAATTCTTTTTGCTCAACTTTGACTTGGTTATCCAGGGTCTTTTGTTTCCCCAGTTACCTTTTGGACTGTTTGAAGAACATGGGGATTTTGAATGCAACTGAATTATAAATTGTTTTATGTAGGATCATAGTTTTCACCATATGCTATGAGCATGGGCAGTCTTTCAGTCCTTCAGTGTCTTCCTTCATTTCTTTGTTGAGAGTTATAAGACTTTTACTGTGGAGGTCTTTGCATTCCTGACTAGGTTTGCTCTGAGCATTTTGTTATTGTTGTTGTTTATGTTTTTGTTTGAGAATTTTATGAATATAATTTTCCCCAGATTCTACTCTCAGTGTGTTTGTCATTTTCAAGAGAATTGTTACAAAGTATATAAGAGAGCCAGACA
>JAQHUG010000022.1:2200809-2215424 GCA_028555095.1 Dicrostonyx torquatus | reverse complement strand
ATGATACCTTGAATACTGCAAGACAGGAGCTCTTGGATACTACAGGGTAATGATACCTTGAATACTGCAAGACAGGAGCTCTTGGATACTACAGGATACTGATTGATACCTTGAGTACTGCCAGACAGAAGCTCTTGGACTGTGGTGAACTAGCAAGCAAGGTGACTTGATCAATCTTCTGAACCACAGAAGACTTTCTGTTCTCGGGATCTTGGAGAAACTTCTCTAACTCAACATTGCACCTTCTTACTGACAACAGTGGCACTGTGTCAGGGTATTCTTAGCTGGTGGCTCTCACTATGCTGCTGACACAGCATTTTCTTCAATTGGGAGAATATTGAAACTTCAGGTTCTCAGGCCTACCTCTTTCCCCCTGAAATAGGGTTGTCCAATCTTACATCCTCCTCCAGAGCTGTGTACACACAGAGGTAGGAGAGATTGCATCTTCCATGCCAGGTACCTGCCCTCACCCTGCAGACCTTAGCTGCAGAGCAACCATCTTTCCATCCCAAGGCTGTAATGCTACATCCCAGCTCTGCTGCCACACATCTCTGCTTCCTCTCTAAAGACTGAATGCTTTAGGTACCAGGGCTTCTCCAGGTTCCAATCAGAAGAGTAAAACTGTTGACTTGCACTCCAGTATGTGAATGTGATTTATTCTGTGGCTTAAGAAAAACAAAAATGAAACTGTAGGGGCAAGTATTTCTGGGGCAGGAGACCTACTTCTAGTGAAGACTGTAAGGGGCTAGCATCAGAGAGAAATACGTTAAAATCAGAACAGATAGCACAGCAGAAAAGTGCCTGTTGAAGGGCCAGACAGACTGAGTTTGTTCTCTGAGAATCACATAGTGGGAAAAGAGAAAGTTGTCCTTGGGCCTCCACAGGTGCACATATGCACATCCCTGAAATAAAATAAAGGTATTGAAATAATTTTATAGATTGCAATGAATGAATTGTGCCATTACAACGTCAGTGTGCTTGGCTGAAGATGAGGGTGGAATTGATGAGCGTTCTTTGGGAGGAGGGAGTGGCTGGCTCTTCCTCAGACTTCACATGTAGTCAAAGATGCTGTAGAGGCTCAGACTGTCATCTTCCACTCATGTCCAAGGTAGAAATTCTTGAAGGAAGTTTGACTGATTTAAGGCTCAGATATATTTCACTTTTGAAGTGAATATTGCTTCTTAAAAATAGTATTTTAGGGGGGTTGAAGAGATGGCTCAGAGGTTAAGAGCATTGCCTGCTTTTCCAAAGGTCCTGAGTTCAATTCCCGGCAACCACACGGTGGCTCACAACCATCTGTAATGAGGTCTGGTGCCCTCTTCTGGCCTGCAGACATACACACAGACAAAATATTGTATACATAAGAAATAAATAAATATTTTAAAAAATAGTATTTTACTTGGTTTCATACTTAGCAAGTAATGTCTTCCAATAAATTTAGTGTTTAAAGGAGAAGAAAAATGACATTGACATATGTAGCAAGTTGTCTGTAAATATCTCTGGTTTTCTGTTAGCTGTTTGGTTGCCGTTACACAATCACTTTCTGTACAAGCTGTGAAATCCAATTTACCTGAAAAAGTTCAGGTCGACAATTATATTAAGATCTGTTTCATCCTCAATTTGAGGAATAATTGAGGCAAACACTTTATTTTGCTGCTTTTCTTAATGAAGAGATGTGTTTCCTTTGATTTTCTTCTGATTCCCTTTCTTCATGGCGTTAAGCACCATCGACATTTTTGTTTTTTTAGAAAAGAGCTTCAGCACTGATTGAGTCCCTCCCCAAACGAACACCTGATTTGTTAATATTAGTGCTTCCAAGTTTTATGATTTTTTTCTTTCTTTTATCTAATTGCACGGGACAGTAACTACAGAGCAATGGTGGTGATCAGACACCTCTTGTTTCACTTGTTTTCCCTGAATTGGTTGACAAGCTTCAAGTATTTGATTAATATACACTGTGCCAGCTTTCACTGGAGTTTGGGTGCAGTTCTTCTAATTTCCCATTCTGGGAAGCCATCCCTGTCACTCTTCGTGCAATCTCCTTCTAAATCCAAAAACTCCCATCTTCATTTGTTTAGGCAGGAAGCTAAAGTCTCCATCCATTGCTTCAAGGCAGATGGGAAGGAAGTCTTTTAACCCAAAGGAGACCGTAGTTTCCAGGGGTAACAAAAGCCAAACAAGGCAGAAGTTCCTTCCTGAGCCAAGTACCCTGTCATTCTCCAAAGGAAAACTCGGCGAAATGGGGAGGAGTCTGTCACCTCCCCACCCCCATCCCACTTTGGTGCCACCCTCACAGATGAAATGTGAGCCTGCGTGGTCAAGGACGCCAGAGAAGCTGCCTTTTGCTTGCCAGAGCTAGCACCTTTGGGCGGGACAAAGAGTCCCTGCTGAAGCTCTGCCCGGCAAGGACCACTGGCGCCCAGCTCCCGGCAGCCAGCCGGCTTCTTCAGGGCTCTGGTTGGGGTCATGGCCAGGCCTGCCCTGGACCCTGCTCTCGGCAGCACAGCACTGTCCACCTAACCACCCTGTATCCACCTCATCGCTGCAGGGTTTCCTGGCCGTCCCTTTACTCCACCCTCTGCCAGGTCTACCCGACTGTCCTACAGAGCAGCTCGGTGCCACCGGCTTGGATGGACGTGCTGAGGCTGCCCCGGCGTCCTGGGGTCTTGCTTCCGAAGTTGGTTCTGCTCTTTGTCTATGCAGGTCAGTGGTAGCGGGAACAGGGAAAGAGGGTGCTGGGACTTGGGGCCATAGCAAAAAGTAAGAGTGGAGATCCTCCTAGGAGGCAACACCAGGCGCCCTCATGCTGTAACCCCCTTCTCTCCTTTAACATTACTGTTTTGATTTCTTTTCTGTTTGCTAAACAATTCAGAAACTCTCTTTCATAAGGGGATTTAATCTGACTAGTATAAACACACATTTTAAGTGAACCCTGGTGGAGGGCCTGCAGAGACTTTGAAATACTTGTAATTTAAAGGCGAAGTTGTTAAAAAAACAAAGGCATTAGTGACTTTTGCATTTCATGCCAGGCTGCTCCCGTTCCGAATAATCCAGTTTTTCCTCTCCGACACTTCAGACACTTCCCGGATTTCTTTAGAAGATCCACAAGGACTTGAGTCTAGACTGGCAATCAGATGCTCTCAGCTGTTTCGCCAGAGTCTCTTCCATGTTTGGTGTGATTAGGCACCTGTTTGTGAAAAGCCCCTCATTTCCCTCCCTGTAATTACTCTTAGTGGCAGTTGCTAATAATTAATGGAGCAGAGCGGTATTCTTGTTCTGTGGTTGATGGGGAGCCTTATGTGGCTTTTTGCTGCTTACTCAAGTTTAAAGCTAATTCCAAGCACACTCCTCGCGACCACCCTTTCACAGAGCATAAGCTTAAAACATCCTGTGTCTCTAACTCTCTAATGCTGATGTTAAAATTCAGGAATGCAGTTGATTCTTAGTGCCCCCGAACGGGGACACTATGTACAATCTAAACAGCAGAAACGCTGCCATCGCTAGAACTGGAATGATTTTCATCAAGAGTCACTCTTACGTCAGGTCAGCATTTCCCCTATAGAATCTTGAATATGATAACTTTTAGACAGTAATGTGCTGGTCAAAATCTGCTTACGTTTGAAATGGAGTCTCCTATTTGCAACGAATCACAGGCTGGAAGATGAATCCGCACAGCTGTTGACGTCTGCGTACCTACCAAGCCCTCGCAACTAGAGTAACAGTTCTTCAACTTTGTGAGTTGCAGCCAAAGAACGGAATTGCAGCCTTGCAGCAAAATCATCGAATTCCTCACCCACACCCCACACCCACCCCACTTCTGCCAGGAAGGAGTCCTTCCTTGTAGAAAAATTTAATCTACTAAAATGCAAACTAGGGCTTGGGGTTGAGTACAGGCTCTTGTAGGGCATTTACCAACTGTGGTGGCCCATGCCAGATATTCCAGCTCTGGAGAGGTGGAGGCAGGAGAATCAGAAGTTCCAGGTACTTGTCAGCCACATGGTTGGTTTGTGAAGGCAGCGTTTCTGCTGTTTAGATTGTATATAGTTTCCCCGTTGGGAGGAACTGAGAATCAACTGCATTCCTTAATTTGCCATCAGCATCTCTCCCCTAGCTTCTTGAAAGCAGCGACTATGTGATTCTTCCCACCTCTTCAGCTTATCCGAGGAACAGAAACACAAGAAAATAACAAGAAGCAAATAGAGCTTTAATGACCTCCTTGCCTTGACTCAGTTACTTCCTGGAGCCACAGTTTCTGTGTGCTGAGTCGCTCCCCTGTGGCAGGCTGAAAGACTGGCTTCTTCTTTCCACACCTGCTCTTGCCCTTCTCCAGTTCTCCAGGGTTCCGGGAACCGATGACACTGGACAGCAGTCAGCTGGGTGGTTTCTATGGGAGTTTCCACGTTAATGCTCTCTCCCAAGTTCCTACCTAAGGAGCTACAGAGTAGTTGCAAGCCAACACTAAGCTATTCTGTTATCTCGTGTAAGGAAGGCTGAATTGATGGGTTCTTTGGTGGACCCTGAACCTCAGAAGCCAGAGGCTGTCTTAAAGCTGCCATATTCATTTGATACTAGAGCAAAGGCCACGCTCGGAGTTTTCTGAGGGGATAAGGTGAGCTCGTAGGTCAGTGTAACGTGGAAAAGCATGTGTCACAGAACAGGTACAATCTTGTACTAGCACTATCAAAAGAAGGCGTCCATATTGCTATTTCAAATGAGTAAGCCCCTTCCTCTAATGCTTATTTTATTCAGGAAAATAGCCTCACCCACAGGCAAGGTCAAGGGCTTAGTCAATGTGCTCTTAGAAACAACTACATGGTAAAATGTGTAATCCCAATAACGGATAACTCAGTTAGGTTGGAATTAAGAGATGCAACTGGACACATGTGGTTAGATGCCTGAATATTTGATAAGTGATTTGCTAGTTTCACAGCACACACACACACACACACACACACACACACACACACACATACACACACATACATGCACACACACAAACCTAAATGGATACTTTGACTCTGGCCTAGTTACATTGTGCAAAACAAGCATAATACATTAATGGTCCTATTTGGTTAAGCAAAGGAGGGCAAAGTCGTCTACGTTTAACACATTGTGCTTTTTCGTGGAGGAACTTTTGGAAAGAGATCCTGATGAAGTGTTTATGTTATTGTCCAACCCCCACTGCAGGCTACAAAGACAGGATTCTATCAAGGTTTTACCTTCCGGGCCTCAGCCTGTGCTTTCTGCCCCTCCTTTTCCTTCCTGTCTTAGTCTCAGCAGAAGCCATTTCTAAGCAAGGACTTCTAGCCAGATGGTGCTATCAGTACTGCACATTCCTGAAGGTGGGGTGGGCAGATTTTCTGGGGGAGCTTTCCAGATCACACCTTTCATTTAAAAAATGCTTGAAGACAGTTTGAACTGACTTTCCGGGATTTGTGGATATTAGGAATGATGTTATGTTATCTTCAGAGGGCAAATGAACTGTTCTATTACTTCACAAAGGAGAAAGAGCCAGCCCCGTGCAGTCCAAACTATAATCTTCATCATATTATCCTCAGAATATGAGAAAAAGTAACTATGATAATACAATAAGTGTGAAGCCTGATTGAAGCCTCGGATAGGAAGGGCTATGATTGTTAGTCCATTCATCAAGCTACTAAATTTACCCTTTTCCATAGTTTAATTCTAGGAAGTAGACAAGGGTGCTAGCAAATTCCGTAAAAATACTGAACAGTGTGTGACATGACATGGGTGTTTGCTGCAGGAATTATCCAGTTTCTTGGCCAGAAAATCTGGGGCTTGGCTTCCTGTAAAGTTGGTCACTGTATTTTGATAACACTGTGTCCTTATGGCAGCAGTAACTAGTGCAATGAATGGGGTGGGGGGAGTTGAATCGTTTAATTGTAAATCACTGCTCCCAACACCATGAAATCATGATTTGAGTAGTTTTAAAAAACAAAAACAGTGGCACATCTCCTCTAAACTCTGAAGGTAGCTGACTTGACTAATACTTGAATCAATTCAGCAACAAAAAAAAAATGAGCGGAGAAATTCAGTAAGAACACTGTAGAATAGGAAGCCTAAAAAATTATGATGTCCTAGATGGGAGAGGTGGCATATACCTTGAATCTAATCTCAATGTTCAGAAGGTGAAGCCAAGACATCTGGAGTTAAATGTCATCTTCAGCATTCATGTAGCCAGTCAAGCCTGGGCTACATTACCAAGGTATATCTAAAAAACAAACCAAAGAAATTTTAAAGAATGATGCATTTTTTAGAAACCACTATTGTTAATGCAGAAGCTTCTCTCTTGGAGCTATATGATTTATTATGTTTCTTGTGTGGATTTAAGTAGAATTGCAAAAATAATTTCCCTCTCCAGTCAAGTGGAAACCTTTAAAGTTCATTGTTGATCTGTGTTATAGAAATAAAATGAATAAGAAGAAAATATGACCTTTCTCACTTGCTCCACAAAACCCACATTAATTAACGAAGTCAGACAGGATGTACTTCATTTGGATCACACCTTAGGAAAACCTGACATAAAAACTCGCTAAAGTTTCCTTTGTAAGAGACAGAAATAAGAGAAGATGTGACCATCAGTACAATACCTTGTATTTTCACTATTTTAGCCTTGACAGGAAACTAAAAACTTCATTTAATTTATCCCATACAATTGACATTGCTTTCAGTAGCTCTGTTGAAAATGGCTTATTTTGAAATTCTTGGGCATAGACTTTAAACTGTGGAACTATAGTGTTTTTTAAATGTGTACCTGAAATCCAGCCACCATAATTTATCCTGTTTGTCAAAGCTCAATGGTAACTCTACACTGAAAAGTAAATCATGTAGGTGAACAAAAAGCTGTTGAAGGTCTGTTAAATATTTTCATATAAACTTTCTTGTTGAAAAGTATTTAAGGAAAAAGCCATGTGGTCATATTAGGTCCAACATATCCTTTCAATCAGAAATTTCCTGCTTAATGATATACTGTTTTATAGCTTATTGATTCTTCAATATAGCATTAAGTAAACTGTCAATTTACAAGTTATTTATATGAACATCTTCGGTACCCAACTCATTATCTTTCAAACCTAATGGGCCAGCAGTATGCAGACTAAATGTGTAATTGTATGTATAGGAACTGTAATTGTGGAGGTAAAAATAACAACAACAAAAAAAACAATAAAAAGGGAAGCACATTAATAAATTACCGTGGCAAATGTACATATTAGTTTTCAGTGGTTACTATGGGTATTACCTATGCCAATAATAATTTCTATTAATTGAAGTTAATAGAGAATCGACACTCTAAAGTCATAAAACTGTGTTGTTTAGAAAGTATGATAAGAACTCTATTGGCCACCTTATTGACTGACGGGTCGATGCAGTCCTTTCATCTTAATCTTGTTCACCCGAAGTCAGCTACAGTTCCGGTGTTCAGAGCAAGGACTTGGGGGGAAGGCTTTATTTCTACAAGCTAAGCATCTACTGGGGAGAGCAGCCAACTGAGACCCTTGGAAACATTTTGGAATTTAGAGTGTGAAAATGAACATCCATGTGCTAAAAACTGGTTTACCGGCTAAGACACAAACAGAATCATTTTTTCTTTGAGCTGTGACTACACAACTCAACTGCTCTCCTTTTTCCTTTGCAGAGGATTGCCTTGCTCAGTGTGGCAAAGACTGCAGGTCTTACTGCTGCGATGGAAGTACCCCCTACTGTTGTTCCTACTATGCCTACATTGGGAACATTCTCTCGTGAGTAACCCTCCAACTGGACAGTGTTCTTCTTTCTTTGGTCAAATTACACTTTCAAGTAACACTAAGTGACAGGTGCAGACAGGAGAGTGAAGGTTGGTGCAGAAGATAGTGTCTCATGCCTGTAATTCCAACACTGGGAAGAGGAATTGCCACGGGTATGAAGCCAGCCTGTGTAACATAGTTCCAGTCCAGTCTCAGCTTCTGTGTGTAGAGCACACACACACACACACACACACACATACACACACACATACACACACACACGCACACACACATACGCACACACATACACATTTGTTATTGATTTAAAATCTTTACTAGAGGTTGAAACATGGGTTAATAACTTGTGTATCCTCTTAGGTGACCAATGTGTAAATTAATAAAAATTGGCTCTATTAGTAGGAGTTTTTAAAAGGATCTTTTCACTGTTTCTCATGCATATTATAGCAATGAGCTAAGTAGTCTTATTATTGATAACGCTTTCATGATATGGTTTTGTCTCCTGTGTTGAAGGATGTATAAACTAACATCTGTTGTTTAATGGTGGTCAGCTTCTTTTACCAGCCAGCATGGCTGGTTAAAAAAAGACAATTAGTCTAATACATCCACTAGTTAAGGAAAAGGAGAGGTTGTGAATAAAGGAAACAATTATAATAGGAAATCTTAGTTATTTCCATAATGTATGTAAGTCAACTCAGAGGAACAGATTTGGAACCTAAATGCAGGCACGTGTATACACACATGAAAAGTATAGACGGTAAGTAGCTCCCTGTATTGGATTCACAATCATATTTTAGGCTAGTATTGAGCAGAGGACACTGAAGGTAAAGCCTGCCTTTGGATTGAAAGGCTAGGAAATTATTTCATGAGTGTGGGCTTTGCAATTCCTCTGCCCACAAAGCTGGTGGTGAAAAACAAAGAGTTGGTATCAAAGCCCTTCCTGCAGTGAGCCTGTCCTGCTTCGCTCTCAGCTATGAGCAGGTCCAGGTTCTGTCTGTCCTCTGCTGCTCTTCTTTTCCACGTGCACATGGATGGAGTGGGAGGAACTCTTCCATTCTCAAGTGGTTCTGCTTAGCTTCTGCCTTCCCGGAGGCTCAAGAGGAGAAGCCGGAAGTGTTAGGTTAGGTTCAGCAGGTCCAACTTCTCCGGGAACATGCCTACTGAGATGCTGGCAACAAAAATCCTCTGTTTCTCAAAAGGGAAACCTGACATAGACACTCTCTAGAATTCATGCTAGACTTGCTAGTAGAGATCTGGTTGACTATAGACCTCACTCCCCCAAAATCTGGCTTGAGGTATTATTGAAGATTGTTAGCTATGGAAGAAATTCCAGGATGAAATTTTAAAAATGATTTACTAATTTTCAGTAGATATCAAATATTCAATGAAATATAAACTAAGTCAAATTTCTGAATTTTTCCTTATGGAAGATTCATTGGGAAAGCAATTAATTGTCTATCAATAATTTTTTTTTCAGAAATAGGGTAACTCAAATGTAACTTGATAACAATTTTTATGATTATAGATCATGTCGTAGAACATAGCATGATAAAAGCTTCTGATTAATAAATCATGTGTTTTATAATGATTTCTGAGTGCTATGTAGATATGTGAGTGGAAACAGTGATGGCAGGAGTGAGCGAGTCTGCGATTCTTCAGTCCAGTGGCCCCAAGCACGTTATCTGTGCACTCACTAGTTTCCAATGCGCGCTGTGCCCAGTGTCTTAGCTCTTCGCTCCCTCTCAGACAAAAATAAATACCGTGGACTCAACTATTTGCCAAAATAGCTTAAAAATTTTAATTTGAACATATGCTTTCTGTGGTTTAGATTCAAAGAATGCAATTTACACACCTTTCTGATCAACACATTTATCTGGGTTGTTAGAACCATGCGCCTGTTACACACAGAGGGGACAAGGAATTGTGTTTTAGAAGGGAAAAGTAAACACAGATGGCATTATATTTCAGGCAGTTAAAACTGAACTTTCTGTCAAAAATAGAAACTTCTTAGTAAATCTCTTGCTAAACAATACTTGGGGGAAAAAAACTTTAAAGTGTTTTTCCCAGTGGAAGAAGGAGGATACATTTTCAGGATTTCCAGTCATTGTTTTACATTTGAAAAGAGTTCTCAACTCCACCCAAGCCTTTTTTTCTGTTATTTTGTAGTGGGGGAATGGGAAGAGGGGGGGGAGTCAATTCTAAGAATGCTCACAAGAGTTCTTTCATGCATTGATTTCCCAATATTTCTGGTCTGAAATTCAAAAACTACGCTTCCTCTCTTTTAAGCATCTGGGCACATTCAGTTAAATAATTTGGACCCTCTTAACAGAAAGTTAAACTTTTATGTTAGCAGAAAAGTAGAAAACAATTGAGATAATAAAATATATCTTGAATAATTTTATAAATTGATTCTGCCTCATGGTTTATTTTCAAAATAAAGATGTTTTAAATGAACTTTAAAAGCTTAGTTTTAAATGAACTTTAAAAGCAATGAGGGAGAGCTCGGAAGATAACTTAGGGCATTCTGTAATGTCTGTAAGTAGGTTAGGTAAGGTCTGTGGGGCCTTCCTCCTGGGGCTCCCTCTGCCATTGCAGCAATCACAGGTGACGGGAGAGAGACTCATTGCTTTTTTAAAAACTTGTGCTGTGTTTTGTGTGTGTGTGTGTGTGTGTGTGTGTGTGTGTGTGTGTGTGTGCGCGCGTGAGGAGGCAGTGGTGGGACGAGACAGAGAGAGAGAGTATGCAGTGAGATATTTAGAGAAAGCTTTGTAAATGGCAGTTTATAAGAGATTTAAAGGAAGGGTAGCATGTTTACATAAATGGACAGTGAAGGAAGGGAAATGCCTTGCAGACACAGAGACTCCTGCACATACAGCCAAAGATAGAAGCAAGGAAATGATCTCTTGGCAATACCGCATCTTGTTCAAAGTTGCTGGGGCAGGGGCTGGGGGTGGGTGAGAGTTTATCTTGGATTCAAAGATAGAAAAATGTGGGTCTAATAAAAGATGAATTCTTATTAATAGACTCCTATTGGCTATGTCTCCTCAAATTAAGATGAAATAATTCTGTATTCCACAGTAAAAGTACACATCTGACTTTATGTAGTGTGGACAGAGTCCTAAATAGCACTAAGAACACAGCAAGATAATCTCCATCATCCCTAAATGAGGATAAATATAAGAGTATTCCACTGATGAAAGTTCAGAATGTATTCTCGGAGACTGGGCAGTATGTGGGACACTTTGGATAAGCTACATGAGCTGATAGTTTTTCTGTATTTAAGAGATTTCTGATAACATGAGCAGCCACTTGAAGTTTAAAAGGCTCTCTATGATTAGAAAAATAATGAAAATTTCGTTTAATTTGAGAAATAAGGAGTTTCCCATCAGATTTATTCGCAGGCATCATTCAGCAACTCTCCTGCACAGAAGGCCTGGCAGACACCATGATGGATAGGCAAAGAGGTGAAGAGGTGACAGCACTCAGGCTGCTGATCAAACCCAGTTGACATTCCCTAGAAGTCAGTCTAAGGCAAAGCTGTGCCTTGTAGAGTGCTCCTTAGAACTGGCAGAGTCCAAGGGAACACGGGGGGTTACCCAGTCACTATTTACTGTGATCCACGGTAGCAAACTAAAACTAAAATTTTGTTACTGAAAATAGAGACACCCTGCCATGCCAGGAAATTATTGTACAATCTTAAATGTGTACAATCTTAAATGTGAGTCAGACTGTTCACAGGTAGTGTGAGCCAAAGCAACAGATGTAGGACTTAAATCTCTAACTCAAAAATAGGAATTTGCCTTTTCAGTCTGCCACTGTAAGACCAGTCCCAAACACATCATCTGATAGCAATAATAATAATAATAATAATAATAATAATAATAATACCCACAGAAAGAATTAATAATGGAGATCTTGGTAGGATTTTTTTTTCTTCTCAATGAGACGTAAAAGATATATTACCCACAGTTTTACAAAGACAGCCAATAAATGCCACGGCTGTGGTTTTAGAGCCATGCTATGCAGGAAAGCAAGAGGAAGTTAACAGATAAAGGTTTTACGTTTTCAAATGGCATTTGTGGTCCTGTGATCAGTAAATAGTTGAGGATGTTAATTAAACTCAGGAGACTTGTGCATCTGTTAAGAACAGATGAAAAGGTGAAATGAAATGATCTTAGTTTCAGAACTGAGAAAAAATAACTCTGAAGAGTAAGCACTGAGCAAATCAAAGTTTCCTGTTAATAAAGTAATCGTAAACATATAATCCTGTCTTCTAGAAGTTTCCGAGGGTTCCAGTTTGTTTCTGTTACTGTGATTAACCCCACAATCAAAGCACGTTTGCGGAGGAAAGGGTTGATTTGACTTACACAGTCCGTCATAGAGGGAAGTGAAGACAGGAATCTGGGGGCAGGTACTGCAACCGAGACGGCAAAGAAATGGCTTTGCTGCCCATGGCTTCTTCCGCTTGCCCTCTTACACAACCCCCAAAACCAATCCAGAACTGGCACCATTCCCAGTGGGCTTGACCTTCCCACATCAAGCACTGATCTATGAAATGCCCTACAGAGATGCCCACCGAGTCACTCTGTTGGGGGCAATTCTTCAGTTAAAGCTCCCTTTTTCTAGGTGACTCTACTTTTTGTTGAGTTGATTAAAAAAAAAAAATACTAACCAAGACAGTGAAAGTCTCAATTTTGTTTTAATAATAACACCATGGTGAAAAAGAACAACAGAAAGATAATGTTAAAATAAGATGAACCTGATTGGAAATATAACAGTATCAAAAAAGAAAGTAGATGTCTTCCAGAAGACAGGATTATATGCTTAAGATTATTTTATTCACAGGAACTATGAATGTGTTAATAAATGAAACTTTTCAATCAAAATGTATTATCTACTCAAATTGCCTTTGTATATGAAATCTACTTATCATAAATATAATTTGCTTTAAGAAAAACGTAAGTGAAGTTTCAAGGACACAGTCCCAATAAATTATTTCTACAAATGCACTCCCAGCTACCAGTGACCAGTGTCGCGCTCTGGGATGAAGGTCTGGCGGAATCAAAGAAAAGCAAGCTTCACTTTGACATGAGGGTGCCATGAAGGCTTCTTGAAGAGGAGTTACTGTGAAATAAACCTCAAGGGCTGGGAGTGTTGCACAGTGGTTAGAGAGCTTGACTGACATGGACAAGAGCCTCCCTTGGATCTCCAGCACTGCCCAAGCCAAGTGTGGCAGGACATTCCTGGAGGGCCGGGCTTTGGAAGGTAGAGGCAGAGTGGTCAGGAGTTCAAAGTCACCTTCAGCTATGAGGAGTTGAAAGCCACCCTACCTTCAGGATACTCTGTCATAAATAAAGAAATCTCAAAACATAAGGAACGGAACTGATAAAAATACATGCCACATTGTTAAAACACTAAGGATAGAAGGGAAATTTTGATTGATAGATTGTCTCCATAAGGTCAAATTACTTTGCCATAATACCCATGTTTAGTGGTATGAAATTGATGCCTCCCTTTAAAGCCAACGATACACAAGCCTGTTGGTCACCGTGGCCACTTGGCATTGTACCAGCAATCTTAACCTCTAGGACTCACAAATGCTATAAAAAAGATAAAATGATTGGGAAGACAAAAACTGTCGCCATTTTTAAATGATGTGACTGTCACTATGAAGACTTTCTAAACTAACAAGAAAATTTCACAATCTGTGCACCGAAGTCAGTGGACTGGCAGATGTCAGCAACACATATTAGGCATCCTAATGTATATATAAACAATTACCCCAGACCACCCTGGGACCATAAGAGAGAGGAGTTAAAGCTCACAGCAGAGTACTTGCCTTGCACGTGGAATGTCCTGCCTTCCATCTCATCATTCCTACTACTTCCCACCACACATACACAATAGTCTCGAAGTAAATAGTAAG
Source organism: Dicrostonyx torquatus (assembly GCA_028555095.1). NCBI lineage: Eukaryota > Metazoa > Chordata > Mammalia > Rodentia > Cricetidae > Dicrostonyx > Dicrostonyx torquatus. The sequence continues at coordinate 2,201,735 of JAQHUG010000022.1, read as the reverse complement.
CAACTCCGTAGATGCTTGACACTTCCCAAACAACACAAACACATAAAAGATCAATATTATTATTTATTTTTCTGTCACTGTGACCAAAACACCTGATCGCATGGCTACTGTACTTGAGCAGAATCTCTTGATTAGAAGAGTGTGTGTGGCAAGAGATCTCTGCTCATTGGCAGGAAGCAGAGGAGACAGGAGGGAGTCAAGGATAACACACTTCCAAGGACCTGTTTCTAGTGGTCACCTTCCTCCTGTTAGGTATCTCCTCAAATTCTCAGAACTTGCCAAAACAGCAACACCAACTAGGTACCTAGGCTCCAATGCATGTGTCTATGAGGACATTTCTTATTCAGACCACATCTGGATTAGTGGGGAGGAGAGGTGGCATTCCTCTGTGGGTAGAATATTGTAGAGATGTAAGATACTCAACTTGGCCAGTTCTTCCAGGGCTCTCTGTCAATTCCCTGTCATTTCAGGCAAAATCCTCAGAGCTGCTTTTTATTGAGTTTGGGAGATTGGCTCTCAGGTTTATGTGTGATAAGGATAAGGAAAACTGGAAATGGCTGTCATAAAAGCAAGACAAACAGACATTCCCTGTAGACATGATAGATCGGAACATTTATCATACCCCTTTGATCCTGGTTACTCAGGGGTTCAAGGCAGAATGAGCATGAGGCCAAAGCTAGCCAGGGAAGCATAGTGAGATCCTGTCTCTAGAGGAAATTAGTGCCTATAAGATATTTCAGTGAATAAATGTGCTGGCAACCTGAGTTTGAGCCCCACAACCCATGGTGGAAAGAAAGAATTAAAGAAAATTAACTCCTTAGAGTTGAAGATGTCCTTTGATCTCCATTGCACACACATCTCTTTGGCTGTCATCTCTCTCTCTCTCTCTCTCTCTCTCTCTCTCTCTCTCTCTCTCTCTCTCTCTC
>JAQHUG010000022.1:2139979-2200646 GCA_028555095.1 Dicrostonyx torquatus | reverse complement strand
ACAGTAATGATAACAATAAACTTAAAAATAAAATATGCTTATTAAAAATAAATTGTGTATTATTAGTGATGGAAAAATCAAACGAATGTAGGGCTTAGAAATTTGCTGGTTTCAATTTGATAAACTGGAGAAGCAACGCTGACAACGACAGGGAAGAGGGAGGCTGGAGAGCAGCTGGCCCCATGGACAAACATCAGAGAGGAAGAGCACATCACTGTCCACTGAATCAGCTGTTCTTCCCAGGCTACGACACAAATGCAGGCATTCACAGGCTTTTAAAATGGGCAGATAGCAACTTCACAATCTATGTTCAAATGCTGTAAGGAAGGATTTTAGTGTTTTCCCTAGGAAGAAATGAAAGGTTTGAGAATATGATGTGCTGAATGTGATATAAATGGCCCAGGATGCATGCATCTAGTCACGTGTGTAATCCTCGTGTGTGTATGTGTCCTTGAAGTTAAAAATAAACTTAATTTATTGTGGAAAAATCATAGGGATTTGATATAAACAACACTCTGAGTTTCTGATCTTACTCCTAAGCTCTCAATGAACAGTACCTCGCTACCTCATGGTGGTGACAGGGGCAGCAAGCACAGCTCCTGGTCAGGACACCGTCACAGCAGAAGCACCTGGTGCCGGACAAGGCACTTTCACAGCACTTCCTGGATCTTATGTGCTAGGCATTTTTGTTACTGTAGCGAAAATCTGGATACATCCCACACAGTAAGAGAAAAGGCTTACCATGATCTAGGCTTTCAGAGGTTCCCATTCCAAAGTTACTTTCACTGCTTGCTTTGAGCCCGAGTCATTACCAGAGTGTGTAGGCAAGAGGCCTGTTGTCACATGGTACCCAGGAAGGAAAGAGAAAGTTCTGGGTCACAGGATTGCCGCCAAGGGCACATCCCCAGCTTCCATTTATTGAGTCTTACGTCTGAAATCTTACATGTCCAGTTGCATCAAACAGATGAACATACTTTTAACACATGGGATTTGGGGATATTCCACATCCAAACTGTAGTACTGTGCTGTCATATCCCATCAAGTCTTCAAAGTGCCCATCTCTGTGTGTGTGTGTGTGTGTGTGTGTGTGTGTGTGTGTGTTAAGGTATAGGACTTTGTCTAAGATAATTTTAGCTTACTCTAGGTTAACGTAAGTCAACAGGGCTGGCTTAAAATCAGCTCAGCTGAACTTGACTGTTCTATATGATATAGGCATTCAGCTTTCCATTGCCGTGACGGAGCTCCTGAAGATATGAGTCACAAGACAGGGGTGAATGAAAAGGATCCGTCACTATCATTAGGAGGACCTCAACAGTGTACTTGGGGAGGTTCCCTTTCTGGATCTCAATATCCAGATTAAAAGTTATCTTCTCTGCCACTTCACAACCCTAATATCCTCTGCTACTATCACACTGTTCTTTCTCTACCCTATCAGTTTGCCCTTCTATCCTCCAGGCCTGCAAGGGTAAGAAGTCAGTCCGCCAACCCACCATCGAAGCTCTCGGCTCTAAGGGACCGATAACATACCATTTTAATGCGAGTCAATCCTCCAATGAAGTATGGCACCTTGAGAGTTTGTGGGTACTGAATTATTAATATGCCTCATCTGGATAAATATTTATTTAGAAAACTCAAATCATAATTTAACTATGTTATTGGCTTCTGAGACTATCTTTCCATGGAATATAGATTAGGTATCATCACATCAAAGGGTATGAGACTCACTCATCACTCCCTAATCACACTGTTTATGATAAATTAGAATTAGATGAGAGGAACTGGTGTTGAAATGCTGATTTGATTACAATGATTTAGCGTCTGTATTTCCTGGTGAGTGTGTTCCGTCAATGAGGCAAAGAGATCCACCAGCCGTAGTCTGTTATGGCAATGGGCTCCTATGTGCCTTTATTCACTTCCATAATTTGGGAAGATAAAATGTTTTATTGAGAAGGGAAAATTACATATACTGAGTGATTTTTTTTGCTTCATTGAATCTGAAGAATTCTGGCAGGAAGCTGTAGCTCGGGACAGTGTCTCCCAGCTGTTTCTCAGCTCCTGAATGTTAGGAAGAACACAATTCATAACTAATGAAAATTTCAGCAGGCAAGGATAACCTCATAAAGTCTAATAGGATTCCATCCTGAAGTACCGTGGGTGGAAGTCTGGGCTATTTAACCCACAGAATCTCTGCAACTCAAGACAAAGAGAATTTGTGGTTTCTATACGATTGTAATGGAAAGGGGCAGAAAGAAGTCGACCTTCCTAGCAACAAGAGGAACGTCTTGTGCTTTTGCACACATCACACAAAATCACAGAAAACATCACAAATTACTTCAACCGCATTTCTGTATGCGTTTGCACTGGCAAGAGGTCAGCAGAACAGTATCTCTCTATGCTACATTTTGCAAAAACCATAACTACCTGGGGTTACAGAGCGCCAATTCTAAAATGTTAAAATTCAGTCTTCCTCCACAGATGTCAGGAATAGCACAAGATCAGCCTCCAAGATGTTACCCACAGAAAAACTCTAGCGTTCATACATTTTTATTTTTCTAAGTTTATTTTTGATGAAAATGTATTAGTTGCACAAATTTATACAGTCCAGTGATGCACAAAGGCAGAAGAGATGCAGTGGTCAGACCCAGCTTACCTTTCCCCATCCACCTCCCATTTCCCAACCTATACAATTACTCCTCTACACAAAAGAAGGTATTTTATTTTAGAGCTTCTACATACAAATGTGATGTTTTTGTTTCTGGCTTATTTTGCTTAATGCCCCCAAGTACTAGCTATTTTTTTCTATGAACAACAGCCTTCTATTCTTTTCTGTTGCTCAATAGCAAATATCATTATTCATTCATTAATTCATCTGTCCATCCACCCATCCATTCATTGATAGGAAAGTAGACCCATCTACCCATCCATTCATTGATAGGAAACTAGACCTATACAGCCATCCATTCATTGATAGGAAACTAGACCCATCCATCCATCCATTCATTGATAGGATNATTCATTGATAGGAAACTAGACCCATCCATCCATCCATTCATTGATAGGATACTAGACCCATCCACCCATCCATTCATTGATAGGAAACTAGACCCATCCACCCATCCATTCATTGATAGGAAACTAGACCTATACAGCCATCCATTCATTGATAGGAAACTAGACCCATCCACCCATCCATTCATTGATAGGAAACTAGACCCATCCACCCATCCATTCATTGATAGGAAACTAGACCCATTCACCCATCCATTCATTGATAGGAAACTAGACTTATTTCGCATTTTAGGTACAGCTAATTATTAGAACTAATTTAAGCAATGCTTTATATCTAAACCCTCTAACTTGTTATCTCAAAGAAGAATATTCATTCTCACACTAACTGGGAGGTTACTCACCATTTACAAGGTAAAACTCAACAGCAAACATTTTTGGAAGGTGCTTGTACTTCATAATAGCTGTCATGAAGTGATGTTTAGAAGAAAGATCATGAATGTCTGACTTCAGAAAAAAAATGTCTTTGGAATGGTTAAGAAGGAGAATCCTTTGAAAAAAGTTAAAAGGGGGAATAATGGGAATAATTTGCCTTTTTTGCCATAAAGGGGCTGGATGATTTATTTATACTTGAAAGCAATCAGCAAGAATTTGTGCATGCTTCTTGTTAGTGAGCCTATCAGGCTTTGTAAATATCTGGACTAAGAGGGAAAAGAAAAGAAGCACAAACCAAAATGACTTCTCCGAGGTCATTCAGAATTCTGGAGGCTGTGCAGGCTACCACTCCAGGTAAGGGCTTTCCCTGGCAGTCTAGATTACCAAGATCTGCTGTAGCCACCTGCTGATGCTGGAGCATTTCAGCCACAGAGAGCACCCTGGCCTTCATGGGAAGCAATCCTCCCTCTCCATCCAATGTGGTTATAATTTCCAGACTGGAAGGCAGTTCAGCAAGTGCTGTATCCTTCAGGTCAGGGAAAGTCACGTATCCTACGTTTACATGCCTGGCAAGTTACCATAGGCTGACCAGGGAGTTAGAACACAGTCAGAAGCAGGAAGAGGTCTAAATAAAGATACATAACTTTTATTTATGATAAAAAAAACCCAGCACCCATAATAGCAAAAGCCAAGAGGTAAAGATTTGCTTCACAAATAGATTTGTTGAAAAATTCTAATTAATTTTCTTTTCAAAATTTAATACATAAGCGCTCTGGCATCTATTTTGAACGATTCTGGCTCCTCTCTACTGGGACATGAATAATTAACGTAGGCAACAGCATTCTGATGGCTGTGCACTTCTGCAGTATTATCTCAGTGATCTATAGTTACCAGTGTGCCTTTGCATATAGCAGTTTAGAATTGCCCAGATTAAGCTTTTCAAAGATTGCACTAATTAGCAGTTCTCTTTGTAAGTCAGGGCTTATAAAACTTACAGGCACAACGACTTGCCTTGAAGATGTTATATACATTCTATGGTCACAGCAGTCCCCAGACAGAAACCATTTCCAGTGGCAGTAAATAAGAGCATAAATTTGTATGCCGAATCAAAGCCATTGATTTTTCCAAGGACTGAGACTTATCAAGACTAAAACATTTTTTTTTCATTCATCTTGTTGACTTTATGACTTTGTACAGTCAACGTATTGCACATGTCATAAAGTTTGTGCCATGTTTATGGTAACTTTTTCCTTTCTTTCTTTTCTTTTTCTTTCTTTCTTTTTCCTTTTTTCTTTTCTTTCTTTCTTTTTTTTTTCTTTTTCTTTTTTTTTGTCTCCTTACTTTTCACTGCAAACCTTGGTTCTGATTCTGGACAAGATGGAGAGAACATTCTCTGCCCTATGTCAACACCAAAACCAGCTCTCCACCCTGGACAAGGTATGTGCAGTAGCTACTTCAGGGCTATGGATACTTGGCAAATTCAAGCCAAATTCAAAGTTCTTTGTAACTAGCTATGCCTTTGCCAGGTTTCTTCCTCTATTTAATCCACTATAGACCAAACATAGCCCTGACAAGTAAGTGGACCTCAGTACCATACAGAACTGCAGGAGGAGCTCTCTATCTCTAGCTGGGCAAGCAAAGTCTCTTTGCACTCAGGTCCTGGGGGACATCCTGTAATGTTTTTTCTTCTCTCTAAACCCTTGTACCCAAGACCCTGGGTTATCCTTCAAACACTGAAGCAGCATCAGGTACACTAACAACAATAAGATCCAGCAGGATTCAAAACTAAGATGATTGTAATGTAGACCTGACTTTCTGATCAGAATGATACAGGACCAGAAGAGTAGGATGCATCTCCACTCTTCATAAAGTAGGTCTCAATCTTTTCCCAATTAATGCTCCCTCCCACCTTCCTTCTTCCCTCCCTCTCTCCCTTTCCTTCTACATATGAGCCCATTGTGGATATGTTGAAAGTGTTGGGTAAATAAAACACATCTTTTGGCAAGAGATCCAAAAGGAGTTATTTCAAGGAAGCAGAAAATACTATGAAGATCACGACCAGGGAGAAACTCAAGAAGGAGTTTCTATAATTATCTATGAACTCCTGAACAAATGCCTAGTCACCCCAGATAGGGAATTGACAACAGACAAAAATAAAGATACCATCTAAGTCGAACTGAGTAAACCAATAAATTAATTAGAGTTACTTATAGGAATACGAATGCGGGATTACTTAAGGGAGCAAAAGTGACTTAAAAGCAGCTGCATCACTGAAATGCTATGGTTCATGAAGGAGAAGAAGCAGCTTAGTATATCTGGTCAGTCTCAGGAATTCCTGAAACTTCTGAGTTGTTGACACCCTGAATTTTGAGGACTGTATTTGGCAAATTAGAAGAAACTACCCTAGTATCTCATCTTATCTTGATGAGTCCAAAGTTTTATACCTAAGCCACTTTCTGTGATAACTTGTATTACCATCCTAAAATAACTTTTTAGATCTTAAGACATTTTCTTAGATAAACAACTTAAGCTTTTATGTCTAACCTTATAAACTTTACATCCTTTTTAAGTTTCTTTCCTAAATTTGGTAAGAAGGAAAGCAATAACAATAACTATCTAGTCTTTAACCCCATCAGAGACCTGAGAATAATGGAATATTAACTGAATAAACAGAAAGTACAGAGCAAGCAAATTCTAAAAGTATAGAAATGACAGGAGACATCTGGCTGCCTGGACAGTTGTACAATGTTAATCTGCAATGTTGGGACATCTACCTACAGGCCTAGAATTTCTGACAGACTTTTCTATGAAGCAGGAATTTTGAAGGACTGCCCTACCTTGTCTTGGCAAAATTTGGCAACCACCTTCTTTTTTTGTCCTACTTTTCCTATTTGGACAGTATATGGTCATCAGTCGAGGCAAGGGCAGTGCCACAAATGAAAGCAAATGCTATATGGAGGTTCTTCACCACCTATCATCTTCTTTGAAGTAGATTGCAACTGCTAGGAGCAGATGTATCTATCTCACAATCATGAAAGTCTTATGTTACTAAAACATCTTAAATGCCATATTTTGTAGATCTCTGAAGTATTTGAAGACTATCTATATAAAAATATATCTCTGTTTGACTTTGGAAATATATCTAATATGAGTACAAGCTAGATTGTTATAGATGACTAACTACTAACCTGCATTTTTTAATTATCCTAAATAGTTTATAATAATAGCTCTCAAGGACTAGAATTTTTCATTACATTTTTAAATGAGCTGTATAGGTACAATACCTTAAACAAGAGTACAAACATATATACAGTAAGTTATAACAAAAATAACCTTAAATATGTATCAATATACAAAAATGCATACCAATGTAAAATATTTGAGGTTAATATTTGCTTTTTAGTTCAAAAGTAGATTCACTAATACACCCTTTTATTCTATCATTCCCATCTTCCCCCTTTTTTTATCTTTTCAGGAAGAGATTCCTAAACCTAACCTTCTTTTTTTTTTGTTTCCTCCCTGACCATGACCAATAACAATTTGCAACCAACCTTCCTAAATGATGACAAACATTCATAACCCACAAAATTACCAAAAAACCACTCACCTCACATCTTTGGCATGTGGTCTGTGGACATTGTGTTCTTAAACTTACTTCCTGCTGTTTGAGGGCAAGGGCATCTTTAGTGGACCCTGAAAAAAATTAAGATAATGATCAAGTCCTGAGAGAGCTAGCTATTGTCCAGTTTCAGTGTGATAGGAAAATTCAGGGCTTATCTGAAGTCCTGGCTATGAGGCTAGGCTATCTTAGCTATCCACTTTGAAGTTATCTATGGCTGTACCAGCATAGATATGGCTGTATCTATGCCCTAGCTCATCTGATCTCACATGCTAAACAGAGTCATGCCTGGTTAGTACTTGGATGGAAGACCACCTGAAAATACTGGGTGCTGTAGGGGAATGGACAGGAGAAGCCCACATGGTGGGTGAGGGTGTGGAGACCCCATAACTGACAGAGATGTCTGTGAAGGACAACTCAGGCAGCTGCAGAGCTGGCAGTGAGAAGTTGTGATTCCTGTGACTGCAGAGCTGGCTGCTGCAGAAGACACCTTGTGATCCCATACCCCATGTGTGGTACCAGATGAGTTTATATAAATTGTTCCTTATTAATAAAAACTTGGATTTGTATAAAAATCTGATAGATCAAGAAAGCACTGAAAGAACGACCAGCTAACCCTCTCTCTCCACACTTCTCAGATTGGAATGGCCTAGGAATCTTTCTAAATCCCTTGCAACTCTTTCCTGTGCCCTCCAAAATCTCTATGTCTAATTCCAGTCAGCTAGTTATTGACTCTGCCCCTGGCTCAATGTTAACTTTATTAATAGTCACAGTGTGTAAAAATATCCCACATCACTTAATTTTTTTTATCAGAAATCACAGAAGACAGAATTGTGACACTTTTTAAAGTTTTGGAATAGTAAAACTATATCTCTACCGTTCTGTACCCAGACAAAATATCCCTCAGCAAAGAGAGCCACTTAGTGGTTAGGAAATTTAAGGCTGCTTTAGTAAGAAAAACTGACAACATTAGGACAGAAGATCTGATCAAAAGATTACTAGAAGAAGCTAAGAAATAAAGCAGATGATACAAGAAAAAAATTGAAATATGGGGAAGAAACTCAGATTAAGAAAATATGGCAATATTAGCCTGCTTTTTGTCTCCTTGTAGTCTTCAAAATGCAGTTGATTGCCACATGAAAAAGCATGATGTTCTATAATAAACTTAAAATGAGCACTGCTACATTACAGGCACAATATCTAATGCAGCAAAGGGGGAGAGTTTCCTGTGAAAGTGATAACCAAACTCTTTCAAAATGCAGATAAGTCTGTCTTTTAGCATCCCTAAAAGCACCCACTAAAAAGCAACAGTTTTATTAATCTATAGAGTAATATATTGACATTCACAATCTATAGATTAAAATGGATGACACTGATAATGAATAATTTTCACTGCCAACTTGACTTAAAAGCATGTAGCCATACACCTCTGAGTCAGCCTTCTTTCCAGAGAGGTATTACCGGGAGAGGTCTGCCCTGAATTTGATCAGGTCTGTCCTTAGGGCAGTGGTTCTGGACTGAGCAAAGAGGAAAAGAGTAAAGGAGCTGATAATGCCATTCATCTCTCTCCGTTTTCTGAATCTGATGCAGCATGATTAGCTGCCTCATTTCTTACTTGCCTCTGTGCCTTCTCCACTATGACGGGCTGTGCCCTCAAACCATGGGCCAAAAATGAACTCTTCAATTGCTTTAGTCAGCAATTTTGTCATGGCAGTGAAAGGGAGTAACTCAGACATGTTTGTACGCCAAGAACGAAGGACTGAAAAGGAATGAAATGAAGGAGAAATAGATGGAAGAAACTACGGGAATTGTAAAATTACAGGTTTAACTCCAGAAATACTAATGGTTATGTTAACAGTCTAAACATCCCAAATAAAAGACAACAAATGACTTTTTAAAAATGCAAAATACCAGCCCAAATCTATCCTATCTATATGAAGCTAATCTGAATTATAATGATTTAAATTTTTTTTTAAAAAATCAAGAGGATTGAGAGTGATGCACCATGGAGCCAGTAACTGAAAGAAAGTGCTGTGGCTACATTAACTCATGCAAAATGATGTTCAGAGCACAGGGTACTACCAAAGATAAATTAGGGTGCTGAATAATGATGCAGTAGTCAGTTAATCAAGGATATGTGGCCATCCTAAGGGTACATGCAGCTAATAATAAAGACCCAAAGTTCATGAAACAGAAACTGGAAAAGCTGGGATGCGCAAAAGACAATTCTGTATTTAGGATGGGCCCCCTTCTCAGAACACAGAATTCCTAGAATAAAAAACCAGTAAGATTTAGAAGACTTGACCTACACTGTGGAACTAATTGATATGTGCAGAACATTCGAGTCAACAAAAGCCAGAATTTTCTGCAAGTGCTGTCATTAAATGTGTGTTCAGATAGACCATATCCATGGTCACACATTTCAGTCTGAAAAGAATGAAGTGCACAATTTGCCAGTAACATAAATATTCTGGATATTAGGAAATAAAAAGGTTAAGAGGAAATTTATGAAGGAAATTCTTGGGGCCTTGGGTATGCCAATCAGCCTACCTACAAAAATAGCACATGGCTCAAGAAGGAAACATAAAACCAAATTAAAAAAATATAAAGGCTTTAAACTGAACATCAAAAGTAAGGAATGATGCTTACACAGTGTCTGAAAAGAAATACATAGCACTAAAGCTTATACTAGGAAATGAATTCTTTGACTAAATAATCTGCTTCCATCTTTGGAAGTCAGGGAAAGACAAAGAAAATAAACACAAAACAAAAAAAAATCAATGGGCATGAAGATAAAACAGTAGGAAAAGCAATCCTTTGAAAATATCAATAGAATTGACAAGCTTCTAGGAACACTGGAAAAGTGGGGGGAGTCATAAATTACCAGTGTTAGGAAAGAGTAAAATACTTCAAAGTATTTTACTCCTGCAGTTAGGATAAATAACCATAAAATGGAGAAATGTCATGCTGCAAAATGAAGTTAAATCAAGGGATACTTATTTCAACTAATTCTCTTTCTTAACAATTTCTGCCCATCCAGATAATAAATAATCATTTAATCTCTTTCTCGGTATTTTCCAAGCAGTTTGCTCTCTCAGCTCTTTCACTGTTTCTTTTCCATTTGCATGTCAGCTGAGATATTACTAGTTGACTGGAAACTCCTAAGAGGAGCTACCTGTTATATTAATTTTTATATCTCTTTTTTCATTATATGACCCAGTTCGAGTGTGATAAAAGGCCATCCACGTACTAGACATTTACAAATCTGCCCTTATAAGATCCCCCACCCCCAAAAGGAGCTATGGAGACCAACAGAGTCAAGTCCCTTCCTGGCACTATAATATCTGTTAAGTGGTCAAATTCATTTATTCCCCTAACTCTCAATTTCATCTTACTTAAGAGGAGATCATAAGATGAACTTGAAAAATCCTGTAAAGTCTACACACTGGCAGTGCTTGACTCTGTAGCTGTGTGGATCCATAGATGGTGGGTGCTGTCACCCATGGCATATTTTTATTGAAAAGTATAGACTTATGCCTAACAAGGGTGGTTCCCCAACTATGTTCACCCAAGATCTGTGAAGATGAGTCACTGAGTTGTTAGTGGGAAACCGTAGAATTTATGTTCATTTTTATCTCCTCACTATAAAATGTATATATCTCTGTGTTATAATGAACATGTATAATATTCTAATATATGCATATCAGTTACACATAAAAACATCTTCAAGTTGTATGTAAAAAGTGTTTCCTGTATATGATGAATGAATATAAAGTCAGGAGAAAATGATTCACCAATTGACTCTGGGCAAGATATACCCAGATGTATCATAACAGTGAAATTAGATGTCTTCAAATGAAAAAAGTAAAAATCCAGAAATATTTAAAGCAATGGTTCTCAACCTATGAGATTTTGCCCCTACAGTGGACAAACGTCTTTAAAAAATACTTAAGAAAAGTGGTGTCACTGACACCCAGTAGGTTGAAGTCAGACATGCTGCTAAACATTCTCTAACACATGGGCCAGTGTTCACAACAAAGAATGACTTGGTTCAAAATGTCAGGAGGGGCAAGACTGAGAAACCCTGACCTGTACTGGGACGTGTCTAGGGCTCTAAGTAGCTCTGTTGTGTAGACACATTTAGAAAAATCTTCTGAGCTTTTTTTTTTATATATATATAGTTCAACAAACTTACAAAGAATAGCTAACAATAATTTACTCTAAACTAAGATGTCACTTTCATGGGGCATTGAAATGCTGATAATGATGTCGATTAAATAGTTAATCAATTAATTAGTTAATTAATTAATTTTGGTTATACAAGGCAGGGTTTCTCTGTATAACAGTCCTGACTATCGTAGAGCTCTCTTTGTAGATCAGGCTGGCCTCAAACTCATGGAGATCTGCTGCCTATGAGTGCTGGGATTAAAAGCGTGCACCACCATGCCTTGCTGAAATGCTTGATTATTATATGACTCATTATAGTATGAGACCCATATGTCCTATGCTGGTGTGAATCTACTCAGGAGGAAGATCTAACTGTTGCTTATATTTGACCAAAATGTCACTCTTAGGAGTTACTTTAATGTGTGTTACCATATGTTCTGTTAACAAATTGTCCTGTAATAGCAGAAAGGGACAAGAAGATGGAACTGTTACATTTAACAGGTAAATAAAAAGAAATGCATGGACCCATTTCGTTAGCCCACAAGACATAATACTTTAAAAAATTCAAAAGAGAATAAATGCTGAATTACACACTGCCCACCTAGGACACCAGGCCCTCCCAGGGTGCATTACTATGGGAGAGATCCTTAATTTAAAAAAAAAAAGTCATGATTCCCTTTTTTAGTAAATCAAAAATAGAATGTGCAGTTTGGACACTAGATTTTATAAGCAGCAAATGAGAAACCTCATGTCTTGAAATCATCTTCCAAGGGAAAAAAATAAAACAGTCTAGCTCTGCTGAAGTTCATGTGAGCCTACATGTGACTAATTATCTCTCTAGGACATAATTTTGTATTGCTACTATTTTTGTGTTTTGAGCAGAGTTTCCCTGTGTAGCCTTAGCTGTCTTGGAACTTTCTTCATAGACCAGACTGGCCTCAAACTCAGAGATCTCCCTGCCTCTGCCTCTGCCTCTACCCCTGCCGCCGCCCCTGCTCTATAGTGTTGGGATTAAAGGCATTTGCAACCACCTCCAGCCCTCTCTATTACATCTTTAATTTCAATTGAATGTTATGCTGGCAGATTATAAATAATTCCAGGACAACTTACATCTCTGCCATTCTACTCCAGTTCAAAATCTGGACACTTCCTATCACTTTCAGTATGAGCCAGGACCTCAGTAAGTAACTGAGATCCTTGGGAGATGACTCACTCTGTACATCCACAATTCATTGGAAATCCCATGGAATAATAGTTGAAATATCAAATTTACGTGCTTTTTGGAAAGGGAGCCCATAGGCAACATGGAATAAAATGTTGATAATTAAATTTCATGATGAAAACACATAAAGTGACTTTAGTAAATTTATTAAAAGAAAATAGTGTTTCGTGGAAGGTCTTATTGCTATTTGGGAAGGAAGACGGCAACATTCAAATGAAGACATTCTAATCATTTGCAAGCTTTCCAAACTATGTTCATAAATTTTTAAAAAATTCATTAAATTATAAAAATTTCTCTTGACTTTTTTGTAGCTTAAATATTTAAGAGAAGAGAGCACTCACATAGAACCAAGAGGCTCCCAAATTCATGCATTTCTGGATAGAGGAAAAATATGGTTCTCAAGGGAAACTTACCCTGGAACGATTTTTCCAAAGCCAATATAATCTGTTCTGCTTTTCAGATTATGCCATTAGGCATTCCAACACCCAGGTGTCTCATTTAATCAGAGGTCTGATTTAAAGACTTAGAAAACCATGTAAGTTATTTTTTTCCTGCATAACATCACTTACTTCAAGTAATGCTTTCAAGTTAGTTTCCACATATAAGAATAAAAACATTTATTAAATGTATCCATTTCTTATATGCAAGGTTTTTCAAGTGTTTTTACATTCATGAACACTAGTCTTCATTGTGTTTATTCAGCAAAAACTAAATCAGGAAATTTTCAGTATTTAAGTTAGTTTAAAGTAGAAGTTCCCAATGGGAGACATTCATGAAACTCTACTGGGAGTGTCTTCTAAAAAATGCATTTTCCAAAGACTTAATCTAGACATTCAGACACAGAAGGTAAAATGTGGGCTGAGCAGATCTGTTGCCACCACCTCTTCTCACAGGAAAATCCTAGAACAAATTGTCCTGGGAACATGCCAGTTTAAATAAAGCATACCCCAAATCATTTCATTTCAGAGTCATAGTAATCTGCTTTGTTATAAAATATGACACATAATTAAACAGTGATTTCATAAGCCATAGATTATCTCCAATTAAGTAGGCTGAGGCTCAAGAGCTATCTGAAATCCCTATAGCAACTATTTTGAAGAGTACTGAAAGGGAAATACAAAGATTCATTTCTCTTTGGTCAAAGTCGTTGAAAGAGTAAGGAGAGCAATGAATTCGCAGAACCTCTGAAAGAAAGAAAGAGCCGAATTTATAAAGCATTGCCTCTACTAAACTGAGGGTTGTAAAATGGTGATGTCATTAGAATCTGCCCATTGGTTCCTACAGGATTAAACGAGTCCAGAATACGAGCTAGTGCTCAGCCACTATAACTACCACATGGTCTTTCGCACAGTAAGCTTCAAGCATATCCACTGATACATGATGGGTGTTATGGTTTCAATCTAAGATGTTCCCTGCAAACTTTTGCTTTGAATGATCAATCCCTGGCTTGTGGCACTAATTTGAAGGTTTTAGAACCTTCAGGAGATAGGACTCCTGCCAGTCAAGTCCTATCTCCTGAAGGACTAAATAACGTTACATCTCAAAAAAGGGAAAGGCTTATTTTTGTAGACAGAATTTAGTTTATCAAGGCAGAGAATGCATGATGGTGGGAGTCGCTCTGTCTCTGGTTACAAAAACATGCAGCTCCTAATCCTTACATCATGATAGGCCAGAAGTAGAGAAAACAGGTCAGAAATAGAAATGATCATATCCATGTCTGTTCACCCTATCTAGTGAACATATGACAAGACCAATGTGACAATATTACCAAAATCCAACTTTGTAACAATGAGTTTATTAGAGTCAGTTAGAGGAGATTCAGTGAGAGGTTACTTCGAGAATCATGGGACTCTCAACGGCAGCTGTAACACTAAAATCCACCCCAGCAAGAGTGACAAATCACAAAGGCTGTAACCTTGTAGCACTCTGGAAGCTCAGCAGGTAAGAGATTCTCAAGGCTCTGGGGCTTTGGGTCTCTTCAGCAATTCTAACTGCTTATATAATCTTGAAGAGGAGAAGAAACCTTGTACTTCTGATCACTTTCAGGGACTTCCTTAGACTTACGAGTTGTTTATTTCCTGAATCGCAAGAAGTCTTGTATCAGAATTTCCTAAATCTTAGTGAGCTTCCCTCTGGGATGGAATGTTTCAGTTCAGAGAAAATTACTACACAGCAAGCTGAAACTTTGTGGGACAAATCCATATCCCACTCATAACAGCTTTGTCCTCTGTGACTAAGACAGGACATGGAATTTTATAGCAATTGAGAAAGAGGCATTTTAATCACTTTTTTCAAAACCATTGTTTCATTAATCTTCAATTCCTCTTCCTTCAAATGGGCTTGGGATGATGGCATGATGTAGGGTATTCTACTTGGGGAAAAGGATTTGTGATTATCTTTTGTGTGTATTCATGTGGGTGATAGTCACTTTTATGTGTAGCTAAGTTGGTGCTGGCCATTCCAGTTAAGGGTAGCTCCAAAAATTGATAATATTCTAAAATACTGACTTCTTGCTACTGACAAACTTAAAAACTTAAAAAAAATTAAGATCAGCTAAAAGCAAACTGCAACCCATGATCATATAGCACAATACTGTTAGTTTTTTTCTTCTCCTCTTAGATAAAGATACTGTAGTCACAAGAAAACAAGTTCAGAATGTTCGTAGCTAAAAATTGCAATAAAACATGTAGGAATTTGTGGTACCAGGCTCTGACTAGTAGTTCACCTAATGTATTGTTTTTCTTAAAGAAAGCTCTTTCTTTCAAATTTCATAAGACCTACTACTCGGATAAGCAAGTTTCATACCTTTTAAATATCCTGCCTCAAATCTGTTCTCTCAAATTCTTCCTTTTAAAACTAATGATATTCTAAAATGTTGGTACTTTGTGATGTGGTGTGTGTGTGTGTGTGTGTCTGTCTGTGTATATGTTTTATTTTTATAGTCAGTAGAATTGAAGCTCATAGAAACACTACTAATCTTTTTCAAAAACCTAAATTCATGCTGCATGAGTTACTTTTCTCATTGTTATAACAAAATGCCTCACAGGGACAGTGTATAGGAAGGAGGATTTCTTTTAACTCGCGGCTTCATTTTTACTCACTGTTCTTCACACCATGGAGGTGACAGCATGTGGCAGAGGGAGGAACTTTTTAAACTCACTGTGGACAGAAAAGAGAGAAAGGGACAATATAGTCCAAGACACTGGGCCCCCAGTGACTGCTCTCCTCCTGCTAGCTCCTACCTATTGAATTTTCTAGAATCTACCACAATCTGGTGACCAGGCCTCTAACACATGAGCATTTGAGAGGGGGAAGCTTTTCAGATATTAACTATTATACAAACTATTGTTTTCCTGAAAATTTACTTAATTCACATTCAATTTTAAAAACTATGAGAACACATTTTTAGAAATCTCTGATATCTGGCCTGGATAGTAAGATCCATTTCCTTAGAAAACCCATAATTTGCATGCTAAGTTATATTTGTTTTGTCTCTCATTACTTACAACAAATAATATAAACTATCTTTACTTTTATTATATAGTAATATATTATTGAATTATAAATGTAATTATAGATATTGTTATCAAATAAATATAAATAATAACTATTGTGCTAAACAGGAGCTAGAAACCATTACCCAATGCATCGACTTGTGCATGCTGCCATTTATGAGCTCTGCCATCTTGCACATAAGCCTTTGAGTTGTTTATTAGCGTCTTTCTGTGAAGAAAGGACAGAATAATGGGACAAGTGCTGAGGAGGGGACTTAAGAACAGAGAATGGAAGTGAGAAGGTGGCCCATAGAATGCTTTGAAGAATATCATTGAACATGCAGGAAATACTTCCTAAGATTCAGGACAGAAAATCCCATGAAGAAAATTGAATCTGGAAAAAGATGTGTTTTCTCGAAACACCTAGACCATTTTATAGTGGGAACAAAACTCATGATATTATTATTAGTATATGTGTTTGCCTAGTTAAAATTTAAAGACAGACTGTGATAGACAGTAGATTAATGTTATCATTTAATATGCTCTGATAACATTGATCGGGGAGGGGGGTGTCCCAACCTGTACTCCAAGTCAGGTCCAGACACTGGTCCTCAAAAGCTAATAGAAAGAGGCAAATTAATAGTGGAATGCAGAAAAAATAGATTTATTCAATATGATATGCAGGGAAGAGAGATAAAGAAATGCAGACAACCCTCAAATCAATCTTCAGGGAATCTAAACAGAGGGAGGACCAAGATGGGTGTCTAAGCAGTCGCAGTCAAGGTAAGGTTCCGACCACCTCAGGCATCTTATTTATGTCTCAGCCTCATACTCTAACGGTTTGACACGTTGTTAGAATTGTTTGGAATCTCTTTCAGGAAGACAACTCCCTTTCTGGCTGGTACCTTTCTTCCAACATGAGACTCCGGGGGAAATTCCCATTTCTATGGCGTCCACTGTTGTTTCTGTAATCTGATAGTCAGCTTGAGAGACACAAGTGTCTCCTTAGAATACTTTCATTTTTACAAGTTTGGTTACCAAATCACCGAAAGCATTTTATATTCATAACAAAATGACTTATGTTAATATCAGCAAATATATTTGCCTAATTAAAATTTAAGCACACACTCCAATATATAGTAGACAGATTTTTACATTTAATGTGTTCTGAATCATTTAACATGCTCTCAGATGTTTTAGGCATTTAGTTCAACAAACAATTACATGCCATTTCATGTTCAAATAATAATTTATCTCTATCAGTATATATCAAATAGATATGATTTTATTATGAAACTACTCTTTAAAATATAGGTAGGTATTATTTTATTATAAAATGTTGAATATCATTAAATAGTTTAAGACAAATGACTTGCCTTCTGACATGATCTTTTAGTCAATGTGTCCCAAGTGTCACCAGAAAGCACTGATAAGTATCCTCAAGCAGGGTGTCTAGATTTATAAACATCTAGTTTTGTAAACTGAAAAGAGATTTGTAAACATAGCGTCCCTCTGGTTGTCACTTGGGCAGTAAATCCCAAGTTAGCTTGGATTTATAAATGCTTCTGTTGCCCTTGGGATTTCAGGGGTTGATTTATGAGTCAGTATAAAAAAATCTATTAATCTGATCAGGCATAAATCTTACTGTACAATTTCTGCTTTAGCATGTAATTCATAAATCATGTTCAGCATGTTTTTGGTTTTCTAGATGATCAGCATTTAGAAGTGTCATGTGTTTTTACTTAAGGGGTTGAATGAAGAAAACTGATTTTCTACTTGCAGTTTCAACGGTAAATAAAAACACCAGATGGAGGTAGGTATGGTGATTTAGGATTGTCATCCCAGCGCTGGAAAAGGCAAGTCAGCACAGTGGTCATAAGACCAAATTGGACACGATACAGGGTTTTTATCCTAACTTCAGCTGGAGTATGAGATCTCAAGAAAAGAAAAGAAAACAACAACAACAACAAAAAATGAACAGAATAGAACTTTCTATGTGTTCTGGTAGGTTAGTAAAAATGAGCTACAAACACACTGATAATGCTAATGTGTCAAACTATTTCTTTTTTAAATATTTGTTTATTTATTATGTATACAATATTCTCTCTCTGTGTATGCCCGCAGGCCAGAAGAGGGCACCAGACCTCATTACAAATGGTTGTGAGCCACCATGTGGTTGCTGGGAATTGAACTCAGGACCTTTGGAAGAGCAGGCAATGTTCTTAACCTCTGAGCCATTTCTCTAGCTCCATGTTAAACTACTTCTAAGTATTTGCAAGTTTCAATTGCAATTAAATGTCTTCCTAATTGTATCTTCCAGTCAGTCAGCACTTGTGGGTGAGTAACCATTAGTTGTTTTCTAATCTTCAGTCAATATCCTTCACTTAATAAAAATTTGAGTTGTAATAGCGTGCCTCGCTGGCCCAGGACAGACATTCCACTTTGTATCTTGAAGGGTATGCTGCTGCCCAACTCTCAGCCATTGACCTGGTCATGTGTCGAGTCAGTCCTTATTCTGCCTAGAGTGGAAAATGAACTCAAGTCCAGAGATACAAAGGGAAGACCATGAGTCCCTGTAACAGGGCTCCCTCTTTTAAGTCTGAAATGTTTATTTATGGACGAGAAAATGAGAGAGAATGCAATCTGGGGGGTGGGGAAGGGAGAGTTCTTTCGGGTGCAAGTCTGCCCGTGCACTGTATGCATGTGCCTTAAGGACAGAAGCCAACCCTGTAAGCACTTTTGTTTTTGAGACAGGGTCCCTCAGTGGCCCGGATTTTGCAAATTAGTCTCCACTGACTGGAAGCATACCCCTGAGATCATGATCCCTGACTCCCCGTCACCAGCACTGGAATTACAGGCCACTCCATGATGGCTGCCCTTTTACTGGAGTCTTAGAAACCAAAGTCAGGACCCCATCCTTCACGGCAGGCACTTTGCTGACTGAGCTATCTCTCAACCAAAAACTTCTAAATTTTAAAACAATGAATTCCTTTGATAGCAAAGAAACAGTATTTGATCTTTGAATAAATTAGTTGAATATGTTGTTCATAATCTGTCACTCATTATATAAGTAACTAAAGCTTTGCCCTTTTTAAAGTACTGTTGTCATTTTCTTTTAAATTCCTTATTTTAAAATTTAATTATAATGTTTAAAGTGCAACATAAAAGCATAAACATTATATGCATTACTAATTTGGTATATTGATTTGTTTCTTAACATGCTAATACAGAGAACTGTAGTTCCTAATTGCTGCTAGATTATAAAAGTGCAGTGGTTTAGCATATTGTAAATGCAACAACTTTATTAAATTAACCTTCTGCTTTGATGAATGATTTGGCACATCGATAAGATGCTCCGTGCATTATCTATATATTTTCCCACTATCTATTCTGTGCAATATACATATGTACCATATAAAATAGGACTTTACTTCCCCTTTCTAGCATATGTCTTTCCCTTCTTTGTCTTACCTTCATTACTTGGACATGTTGAATAGAACTCGTTAGGTAAGACAGTCTGTCTTGTTCTGGAACCTAAGGGAAGAGGTTCAGTTACATGTGACTTTATCCATTTAACTGAGCCTCTTTAGTGGGCAGCGGGAATTATCTGATGCATCTAGCTTCTGTACATGATGACCTGGGCCTCTTAGAAAGGATGGAGTGCTGCTTTGTATCGATTGAAGAGCTCACCTTTAGTTCTCTTGGAAAGTGCTTTAAATGGTTGATGTTCAAAATTTACATCACTCTTTCTTTACTAAGAAAACATTCTTCCCCCCTTTCCACTCTTTCTCCTCTTTCTCTCCTGCCCCCTCCACTCTCCCTCCCTCTCTCCCACTCCCTCTTTTTCTCCTTCCCCCTCCTTTTACCTCCCCTTTCTTTCTCCCACTTTATCCAACTTTGGTAGCAGGGAGTAGTATTTTATCTTCCCAGCTTCCAAATGAGTCTTTCTCTTCAGAGTTCATCTCCCTGAGTTTTCATAAAGTACCAGGCATCTAGACAGCAAATAACTTGTGCTTTTAAAAGTTTCTCTGGCATTCCATACCTTTCAATTGACATTCTTAATTTCCAGTCAGTGTAATTATTGCTGTGGTTGGATCTTCTGGCTCACTATGCATTTTATGTTTGCTTTGTGTTTCCTGGTTGCCTTTCTCCTGCCACATTTGAAATAATTGAAATTGCTTTGGGGATTTTATTTTATCCATTGGCTTTCTAGATTATTTCTTTCTGTGATTATTTCGGTAATGATCTATAGATTATAGTATAGTATCATTAATTTTTCAGCATATTGAAAGTTAATGTTCCATGACTTCTTGTAGAGCATAATGACTTTCTTATAAATCTTTTACGCCCTCTCCGTAATTTACACAATGGTTTTCACATAATGTGTTACTCATGCTACCATTTCAATTTAAGCAGGCATAATTATTTTATTAAATGAATATCTAAGTGTTGAGACTGTGAAGGTAGCCCAGTGGGTAAGCACTTTGCCGGCTTGTGTACGGTCTAAGTCCCAGAGGACCAACAAAATTAATCTGAACTTTTACTTGGTATAATTTCCCCTCTTCTGGAAGAACTTGTATTATTCTTTCAGGAATGGTCTACTGGATACTTTCATCTATTTCGCCTTTTAAAAATGGAACTGTGTCACACGGCCTCCCCAGTGTTTAGTAGCCATTAAGGAAGAGGGGGCAGATAGCATTTAAGAGTCAGTGGTCAGGGAAGACCAGGGCAAACTAGTGTCTGCTGGTCATGACAATGTGCTTGCTCATGAACTGGAGCAGTTGTCTGCACAAGACCAGCAGAAGACCAAGCCAGTCAGAACCCCAGTCTGAGGATGGGTCATATGCACACAACAAATTTTGAAAGAATTAACTAAAATATTGTAATTTTTTAAAAGAAAGGAAACTCTTAGGTATTACTTTGAAAATCTTGTTCCTGAGCATTTTTTGTTGTTGTTGTTCCATGTGAGTCTGGGTTGGTGGTTTGGCTCACCTCCAACTTCCTCTTGCGTTTGGTCTCCTACGATGCATTGTGCCTGTTTCCCATTTAATTTTCTACTAAACCACAGAGGAAAAGATAAACTCCTACTTGGGACAGGGATACAATTCAGGTGTGATTTTTAAAAATAAGTTATTTATAAATGCACCAGGCTTCGGATTACTTTGTGTAATTGCACACATGTGAATGCAAATGTTTACCTATAATTCCCCCCAGAATCTTCACAAAGCTCTGATGGCAAAATAATTAAACAAACAAACAAACTCAAGGACAAAATGAAGACAGCATATGGAAAAATAACATTCTGAAATATGGAAGGCAGTGTAACTCCTGGTATCTGTTTCAGACTAGAGAAGGCAGAATGCCAAAATGCTGAGCACAGTGAGACAAAAGGCTAAAGACCTGAATATCTGTCTGTAAAATCCCAGAATTATGTAGGGTAGAATCCACCGGTTCTTTGCAGGCAGATACACCTGCGCTTTCAGAAACTGGAACTAGAATCTTAAGTGTTCCTGAACGATCAAAGAGAAGTTGGATTCTCCAGGTCCCCTCTGAACCTCTGCTGCACCAGGAAGAAAACTGGAGTCCTAGAGGGCTTTGGTCACACAGTCTCTGAACTTGGACACGGCTAATGTATTGGAGATGGAGTGCGGTGTAAGGGTCATTAGAAAAGCCTTGCAGTGAGCAGAGGTTTATTCTCTGCATGGCTCATGAGAGGCTGGAGGTTGGTGAGCTGTCTCCTGGAAAAATCGATCCACTCCGAAGAAATATCCTACAGCAGGGATTTTAACCAGTGAGGGCAGTAATCCAATCCTGTTCTCCCAGCCTTTAAAAGTTACCGTTTCTCTCATTTCTAATGCAAGCAGCACGCCATCACAGTGTAATCACACCTGGGGACTCTGTGACAAGCAAGACTCAGCTATCTTTTTATGAGGACTCCTCCTGCATTTCTCAAAAATCACATCATTACTTTGCAAATTACAGCAGTCTGAATACATCATTGTGAAAGAGCCCATGAGCTTCCCCAGAGGGCTATAGCACCCAAGACTCTTTGAACAACAGGCATGCTATTAGAGTCTCCCCTATCACAACAATGATCTCATGGTAACAGACACACAGGGAGGCTGATAAACTGATAACCTCACTCAGGCTTCCCAGTGCAGTTCTTATGACCCCTCTCCCTTTGCTTCCTGCTATACTGAGGACTGAACACAAAGCCTTTCACAGGCCACACAAGCAATGGAACCATGCCACTACCTTTGTTCTTATTTCTTTGTTCATCGACGTATTTATCGAGACATAGCCTTACTAAATTTCCCATGTGGACCCTGAACTTGCAATGCCCCTGCCTCAACCATGCAAGTAGGTGGGATAAGAGGAGTGTACAAACAGGTCCAGCGTGGGGTTCATTTGTAATAATAACTTGACACCTAGGAAAAAGCTGACATTTGAGGAAAGCCTTGTTATGAAACTTAGAACAGATAAAGAAACAAACAAGAACAAAGAGGAGACAGAGAGTGGTAGAAAGGCAAACTACCAGCAGACACTTAATAATTAATATCCTAAGAAAAATACAAATGATATTGCATCCATAAAGGAAAGCCAGGATAATACACACGAACGAACAAAGAGCTCTAAGTAGCTCTTGGAATTAAAGCCAATAGTTTCAGCTCAAACTTCAGCAAATGACTAGAATTTCAAACAAGATTATTCTTGAGCTAGAAAGTAGAGCAAAGGGGTGGAAAGGTATTGTATATACTGTGCTTACTTTACATCTGTAAAACATTCTGCACCCCAGTAAACACCTTCTGATGTCTTCTGTACGAAAACCCCTGCCTGCAAGTATTGTTAAAAACCTACTGTCAGAAGTAAAGAGAGGTCCCCAAATGACTTAGAAGCATGCAGGGCATCAGTATCAGCGATTCGTTCTTTATCAAAACATCAATATCTGACAAAGGAAAGGCTCATCTCTGTGGAAGCTGCTACTGTTCCTCGCTGATTCGGTCCATTCAGACAATGACAATGAGGACCATCAACTGGATATCACACAAACAACAGAAATTGAGTTAGCGTAGCTTTGGGAGATGGGAGATCCCAGATCAAGGCATGGGTAGATACAATGTCTAAAGACAGCCTCATTTCACACACATGTTATCTTTTCCCTGTGCCTACATGGTGCAAGGGGCTAGCTACATGGCTTCCTCTGGCCTCTTCTACAGGAGTACTAATTCTGTTTGAGGACTTAACCTTCATAAACTAATCACCTCCGCAAAGGTTACCTTCCTAGTAGCACCATCAGAGACTCCGTTTCAGTATGAATCTAGCTCCAGTTTTCTAGTTAACAGGCTCATTGTGGGATTGCCCCCCACCCTTCTCTAATTTGAACATTGCTCTTGGTTTGCTTTTGGCCATCGTCTGACTGTATTACTTACTTTTCTCATTGTTGTGACCAAAGACTTGATAAGAAAAAAGTTAAGGGAAGAAGAATACAATTTTGCTTGCAGACCGTGCAGGGTATAGGCCACCAAGGTGGGGAAGGCATGCTTAAGAAGCTTGAAGGGGCTAATCACGTGGCATCCACTGGCAGGAAACACAAGGAGGACTAGAAGTAAGGCTGAGTTAAGAAACCTCAAGGGCCAGTCTCAGTGACCCACTTCCAACAGCGAGGCTCTTCCTGGGGGCCCTCCCTCATCTGGGGACCTCATGTGTAAACCAATAAGTCTGTGAGCATCACATTCAAACCCCAGCAGCCAGCAAATGCACAGTGCTCCTAGAGGAAGACTGGCTCCCAATCTGGTCTGGTACCACTTGTTCTCTGCCGCACTGAAGGAGCCTCCTCCAGGCTGAATAGCTGGGTGCCAGCACAGGACAAGGGCCTCCTTCCTGCCAGCTCAGACTGCACATAAGGCTTGAACAATACTATATAAATCTCCTTTCCACCCACCCTGAGCTCTTAAGGTAGTTCGTGTTTCACAAGAACAACCACTTTTTCCCATGCATGTTGTGAGTTATGACTGTGCCTGCCCCTTAGATTCCTCTCTTAGAAACCCTGTACCCCGATCCATATGAAAATATTAGCATATGAGGCTTTTTGGAGACATTGACACAAGATCGGTTCATAAGGGTGGAGCTTCTAGAATAGCATTGGTGATTTTAAAGCAAGGAATGACAGACATGAACTGTCTTGCGGGGCCTCACTATGCTGTGCTATGATGTGATCCCCTGTGGTATATTGTGACACAGCAAGAAAGCCTCAGAAGATACTGGAAAGATGTGCTTTGACTTGCCAGATTCTAAACCAGAGCAAAATAAGTTTCAATATAAATGGTATGGTCTTAGGGTCTTTTTTCTTTCTTTCTGTTTTTTAATAGCAACAGAAGATAGGTCAAGACGTGAACCAAAGGGAATTGCTTCACACACACACACACACACACACACACACACACACAAAGAGTAGGTGAGAGTAAACCCAGATTTTCTTTCTGCCCGAGCCTTTACCTTTTATATTTGTTAGTTGGAGTCTGGCACCGGTGATTTCAGCACCATTCCCTGAGTGAAAGGACCCTTTAGAAGCTACCCTTTCTCTTTGATAAGCTCCTGCCTAAAATGTCCTTCTATGTCTTTCTATTCCTCAGTTCTCTTCTGGGCATCTTTTTCCATAAAATACCTCTGAACTTTGTTCTTTTAAGGAAGCTTTCTTTATTTAGGCTCCTACAATGTGGGGCTGGATAGATGGCTCAGAAGTTAAGAGCACTGGCTGCTTTTCCAGAGGGTCTAGATTTGATTCCCAGCATCCACATGGTGACTCATGAGCATCTGTAACTCCAGTCAGTGCCCTCCTCTGGTCTCCACATGTGGTAAACATACAAATAAAATGTTCATGTACATAAATTTTCCTAAAATATAATTGCAAAGTAACCCCTACAATATGCTTTCCTTTACAAATGTGACTGTTTTTTCCCATCGCTCCTTTTGGGAAAGTTTTAAAATTGCCTTTCTTTAGTTATGAGCAGGTGTGTGCTTATGTGCCACAATACATCCGGAAGCCAGAGAACAACTTGCAGGAGCTCACTCTGCACCATGTGCATCCCAGAGATTGAACTTGGGTCCTCAAAGATTGACAGCAAGTGTGTTTACCTGCAGAGCACTGGAAAGTGCATTGTCATTCAGGGCGGTTGACTCTTGGGCTTGGCTGGAATGTCCATATTCAGTATTCAAAGTCACGGCTTGGGTTGCTGCACAGTAAGCCTTCGATGAACAAATGAGCAAGCAAACGGAGCATCAAGAAAGCTCCAAATAGGTCAAAAGAATACAGACATGATGTGGCTTAGGAACTGCAGACACAAAGATGCTGGAATGGATGAAAGCCACTAAAGCACTGCCGGGTCGTGTTGCTCCAGTAATGTCACGGAGCAGACACACTTCCTCCTGGTGTCTCGGCTGGCTAGAGTTATAAAAAGAGAGAGCGAAAAATCAAAGTGAAGAAAAGTTACCGTTTCCTCTCCATCTGAATGTTCGATTTTCAAAGCGAGCTCCAGGCCGTTTCTAATCACATCAGAGTGGCTCCCACCCTGCCTTTCAAACATGAAAACCTCAGAGCGTTGCAGGAGTGTTCAAAGTGGACTAACATGACTTATACCTTCTAAAAAGAGCTCTTCAGCTGCTGCCATTCCTGATTTTCAAGTGTTATCATTTGACACCTGCTTCCTTTGATCCTGTGCACTGTGTCTTTACCTGCACGGGTTAGATGCCCGTGTGTTAAAAATATAATAAGGCATCTTTCGTGGAAGCAGCACTTAATACTTATGTGGATTTCTACAATGTGTGACCTTTCCTCTTTCTTACGCTTCACTGGCAACATAACTATTAATGCTAATGGACGCATACAAACTTGCTGATCCCGGGTGGAGGGGTCTGCTGAACATGGGCCTGTGGAGGCCTCAGGTTTCCTCTGATCTTGAGCCTAGTAGGACAATGAAATAGTCTTGGAGGATGGGACTCAGAGAGGCCACCGACGTAGGAATTGGCACAGGCAAGAAAAATAAAACTTGAACACTGGGAAAGAGAGGAAACTGTAGATCCCCAATTTCTATGATGGAGAAACATAGAAATGTTTGGGAATGGGCAGCGAAGTAATTTTGCAGTTCTCCTGTTTGAGCTTCTGGTTGACCAGTTACTTAAATTGATTAGAAATGAATGGGATCACAGTGCCAGAAATGGCAGAATGTGGCGTGTCATGTGTACTTGGAGTGTTATGTTCAAGGTACATTTTGACTTTTATACTGAATTGCCCTTATGCATATCTGAACTCTAAATTCTAAACAAAAGTTTCTAGGCATTTGTCATGAAATAATATGTGGCCTTAGTTGATTGGCATACAAAATAGTGTTTTCTTTTACTCTTATTGTTTACTTTGGTTGTTCTGTTCTTGAGACAGGGTCTCATTGTAGTCCAGGCAGGCCCTAACCTTGTTATGTACCTAAGGCTGTATTTCTGCTCCTTATCTTCCTGTCTCCACCACTCAGTGGTGGAACTAGGGCTCCGGTGAGGACCATGACACCTGTTTGTTTTTTTTTAAATAGTATTCTATAGCATTCATTTTTTAATCTTCCTATGATACCAAATATTGAACAGTGCACAGGCACACACACACACATACACACACACAACAACAACAACAGTAGCAGCAATATCAACAACCTGATTTGCAGGTCAATACCACATGCTTGAATCACTAAAGAAAACTGGGCTGTGATGTGGTGACACTTAGGAACAAGATTGGCATTTAAATTCTCATCCAGAGTAAGGGATCACTCTTGCCAGAGTGAGTGGGTACCATTTAATCCATTGAAGACTCAGCCAGAACAGGGGGCAGAGGGAGAACAAGGTTTGTATTTGGTCCTTGGACTTCAGTGTTCGTGATTCTCAGACTGGTGGACGCTGGGACTTACGTTAACCAGCAGCCGTTAACTCCTCCTCAACTTGTGGTTCTCAGACTCTGGTCCAATCTACCACTGGCTGTTGTTTTTCTTCAGTTTGCAGATGTTGGTGGGACATCTAGACTTCCATAATCCCGTGAGTCAGTGTTTGTAATT
Source organism: Dicrostonyx torquatus (assembly GCA_028555095.1). Taxonomy (NCBI): domain Eukaryota; kingdom Metazoa; phylum Chordata; class Mammalia; order Rodentia; family Cricetidae; genus Dicrostonyx; species Dicrostonyx torquatus. The sequence goes on along the minus strand of JAQHUG010000022.1, from coordinate 2,173,610 downwards.
TAGACACCTTTGCTCTAAAGAACTATATGTACTGTTGGCTCTATCTCTCTGAGGAACTCTAATATAGTAACTAATACTTTTATTTAGACAATTTTGGAATGTTTGGTCTAGAATACCACATTCATAAAAAATAATTTTATTGTAGACAAAGAAATCACCTATTCTTATGAGCATCTTGAATTCCAAAAGCCATGTCTCAAGCTTAGCGACTTTCACAATAGACAAGCACTAGCAAAGACCATGGCAAAGCTAAGCTTCACAGTGCCCAACAATCATGATTTAGGCTGGGTATAGTCAGTGCCCAAAGGAAATGCCTCATTCTAACGCCCGTACTCTTGCCGATGCATATTCGTGTTCAACACAGTTCACTACTGTCTCTAGAAGAAGATGGGATGGACAGCAGTAAAATGAAAATGTCAAACTAGGAGCCTTAGAAGACCAGTTTTATTTGTTATTACCTGAGATTGAAGGGCCCACTCCTTAAGCTCTGGATATATCTTTACGCTCTTAGTCACTGTAGCAAGTGCATAATAAGATAAAACCCAATTGCAGTGAACCATGGGGACCTTCCTCAAAAGCAGCACTGCCCACAGCTGGTTACTTTAACTTCAATTAAATTAGGATCAATGGTATTGTCCTTAGCCATTGCAAAACGTGCTTGTCGGTGCCTTCATGATCTGTTTCTAAGTGCCATGCTACTGAGCCAACCTCCAGTTCTGCACAGCAGGGCCTATCTTCCAAGACCATGATAATGGTTGCTCTTACAAAACCATGATTTATACAGATTTAGTCCATTTTTTCAAAGCTAAGAAGATTCACTAACTTTTAAAGCCTACAAAATACCCACACAGGCCAGTATTCTTCACAAGCTGAGCACTTTCCAGATCTAATGTCTGGCATTTAATGAGTGCCTCCAGTATATGCTGAAGGATCTAGGTTTTAAAACGTTTCTTTATCTAATTTCCCAATAACTCAATTAGTTCCTAAAATACTGTAAATAAGCAATTTACATATATAATGGACATATATAATGTGGTCAACAAGAATGGACTGTTAACTAGGCATTCTACAAATCAAAATACTTCGTTAACTGTATTTGGGTTACTCTCATTGGTTGAATAAAGGACTACCTGGCCTTTAGGAGAGGACACAGCCCTTAGGTGGGCGGAGTAGACAGAACAGAGTTCGGGGAAGAAAGGAAGTGTGCCAGATGTCATGAGGCTCCCGCCGCAGATGGATGCAGGTTAGACTTTTCTGGTAATTCACCACCTCGTGGTGACACACAGATTATTAGGAATGGGTTAGTTTATGATGTGAAGGCTAGCCAAGAAAAGGCTAGTGATAATGGGTCAGGCAGAGTTTAAATGAATACAGTCTGTGTGTAATCATTTCGGGCACAAGCAACCAGTGGCTGAGCAAGCCTGCAGCTGGGGGCTGGGAGCTGGGTGCTGGGAACACAACCCGCACCTCTCTTTTACAACAATTAACTACTATGTTGTTACCTTAGGCAAGCTACTAAACTCTTTTTCTATGCTTGGCAGCAATGGCAGCTCATACCTACAAGATTGCTCCAAGACCTAAGTACTATGAATGCGTATCTATGCTAGTGCTGTGGAGAAGCCCGTAGACCTGATGAGACAGATTCAGTGGTTATTTTCACCACACCTTTGGCCCTTTGCTTGCGGTCTAGAATGGGCTGTTTGTGGAGAATGGGCAGTAACCAACAGAATCTTAAGAGTGCTAGCCCATCTGCCCACCCTGGAAAAAACCTTCGTTAGAAGGCTTTAAAGAGATTTAAAGTGTTCTTCCTTCTCTTACCTTTTCCTTCACTGATTCCCACCTGGAGTCTGTAGTCACACTTCTTAGTGAGCCAGATTGATTTCTGATCTGAAAATGATTCACGTTTAAAAGATAATACCATCTCAACAGACCAACTAAAGCTTAGATTTTATGTGCACTTAATGTCTTCATTTAAGGCCATTCCAGCATTACATTAATACATTTCTAGAAAATATTATTTAAGGAAGATGTCTAAAAAAATCCTTTAGACTAAAGCAAAGTTTTGCTTATTAACAAAATGATAGTGCTTTCGTGTAAAATAAATGTTTTTATTTCTACTCTGTCAAATCATTCTTCTGTAGTCCCTCTTGATCCTCTTTCACTGACTGACAGCTGTCATGCTTTCTAGCAAAGAACATCTGTGGATTTTCAGTCTTTAGAAATTATCTTTTTCCTTTATGTACAAGAATGGCTCTAATTACAGAATTAAAGTTTGCTTCTTGAAGCTTCTGCGTTGTTTTTATGAGTTCACTTTTTTGTCTAAACTTTAAACAACAAAACGAATGATGTTGTCTCCACCTTCATTATTTCTGACTTGGTAGAATTTCCAGAGACCCAGTGAGACCAAGTGATGGCTGACCTACTGTATTATTTGAACCAAATATCCTCCTGATGTCTGGGAAAGATTCTGATACTTCAAAATTCAATTTAGCAGCAGCATTCTATGGGAACAGCCTGCTCCAGAGGAGCTGTGGGTCTTACTGTTGTGTGACTCATCATAAATGGGGTGCAAAACTGTAACGGTGAACTGGAGTGTGCCCATGCCAACACAGACCATCTTTACTTGATGATAGAAATAAGTCCCTTCAGTTCTTAGGAATTACCTACATAATGAAAAGATGTTTAAAACCAGAAAGAGCATCAAAAGCTACTGTTAGGCTTTTCTTTCTTGTCAACTTTCTAGGTTTATGTGACAGCCTCTGAGTGAAATTTGAAAAACAAAGACACTTTATTTGTTAAATGCATGACTGAGATTGTTTTACATAATTAAAACATAAAGTGCATCAGCCATAATACCAAGAGGGGGCAGGGGAAACTTCAGAAATTATGCTGGTTAGTTATAAATTCCAAACCCTCATTTATTGACAAGATTTTTATTTTCATAGAATTTTGATCTGAAAAGCCTGGTCTACAAGAGCTAGTTCCAGAACAGGCTCCAAAGCTACAGAGAAACCCTGTCTCAAAAAAAAAAAAAAAGAATTTTGGTCTGAAAAGAGGGGAAAAAAACAGAAAGTGTGGACCCTGTCAATGCTTCTGACATCTCTCTCTCTGTTTACTATCTGGCTTTAGCTAGTTCCAAATGTCTAAATTGCTGTTGTTTCCTGTGTAGCACAATTACAAGAGGGTAGCCATCGTCTGACTTCTGAGCACACACATTCTGAATTAGAGCAGACACTTGGGGGTAAAGTTTTAATCTAAAGTCTCTCTGCATGTCTGGAGTCAGCTCACTTTGTTTTGTATGTCGTTCTTCGTGATTGATACAAACTCCTGGCTTCTCTTATGCAGAAAAAAAAAAAGAGTATCTCAGATAAAATGAACAATGTCATAGCATTTGCAGGTCATAGGACAGACAGTTCCTGAGTGAAGCTCCTGAATTTTAAAATATTTTTACCTTCCTTATTCCCTTTGATATCTAGGACCTCAAAGATGAAAAAATGCAAAACAAGAATTAAAAGTGTGAAGGAGGCTTATGAAGTTTCAAATACACATAATTAAAAGTGTTTACAGACTAGAACTATGGGTTTTCAAGATTCTGCACTTGAATCCCAAGGTGGAATCATGTGCTGATGTGTGATTCCCCTCTATATGCTGTAGATACCATTGGTTAAAAAGAATCTGCTTTGGCCTATTACAGCCCAGGATAGGACAAGATGTGAATTACAAACAGATAGAGGAGAAGAGAGTAGGCAGAGTCAAAGAGAAACCATGTAGCCACCATAGGAGACAGACACCAGATGCTGAACAGAACCTTACCAGTAGGCCACAACCACATGGAGATACACAGATTCATAGAAATGGTTTAAGATGGAAGAGCTAGCTGGGAGTACACTACAGTCATTGGTCAAGCAGTGTTGCAATTTATATAGTTTCAGTGTCATTATTTCAGGTCTGGGCAGCCAGGGAATGAACTAGTAGTCTCTGCTAACAGTGTGCTCTTGGAGTGAGTCTTTAGTTGGTTATTGTAATTTTTCCTTTCTTTTTAACCATAGTTATATTATATTTACTCATTTGACTTAAATGGCTTTTATGAGCTTAACAAGAAGTATATGTTTTATAAAGCCAGGTGATAGTAAACTGGAGATTGTTTATAAAAAGAAAACAGTTGGGGGAAAATGAATTCTTTAATCAGTGGGACTACCCACATAGACAGTCAGTGAAACGATTTAAATGTAAGCAATTAGTATAGTGGCTCAGGGAGGTCACAGAGCCAATCACACCTTTAATTAACAAACCAATCTTTCAGGAAGCAGAGAAGTTTCCATTCAATATACTGTTGTAAATTCACTAAGTAGCCCGTATACAAATAATAATAATGTCATTTTAATTAAGAAACTTCACTGCTCAATAACAACATAAATATCTCCGTACACAGATATACACATGCTCACACACCACTGCACAGAATCCCACATTGTTGTAATCATAATAAAAATAAGCCTATTAGCACCCATTAGATGTCAGAATCATTTACGATATACTCTACTTACATATTGATTTTTTTTAAGATGAAAGAAAAAAGTGGCGAAAATTTTTGACAGCAAGAGGGTGGAAGAGCTTTATCACACAAATGTTAATCAAAGGAAAGGCTGGCAAACCATCTCAGTGAAAACAACAGCAATAAAATCCCTGCGAGGCATACCTGAAAGCAGAGGCACTATTTAAATATGATCACTAACTATGGGAGGAAAGAACAATCCACCAGCACAGTGAGCATTGCAAAGACACAGCCCTAACTCACTGTAACTGGAAACATTGTCTTAGACTGAAATAAAGCAAAATTGACCGAATACTAAAGAGGAGTGAATAATGCCCCCCAATGACCATGAGCGATGTTAAGAGACCTCATAGACACCAAAAGATTACTTAGATAAATGATAATTTCTTATTTGAAGAAATAGAGTTCAGGTAAAAATTTTACTAAAGAATGCTGCGAGGAAAGCAGGCTATTTCTGTTTCTTTCAAGAACTCATGGGGGCGTTGATAAAGGGCAACAACACAGAAACTGAACAGTAGCGAGGAAGTGGTATCATACAGACCAACCAATGTAAAATTAAATTAAATCCTAAACACATCAGGGCAGGCCACATAGGGTTAGAAAAACATCTTTTGTTCCCATTACTAGTAGAAATGTAAAGAGAACCTATTTCATCAGTGATGAAATCAAGTTCGAAGACATTTACTGGAGCATTGTCTGTCATGGGAAGGTAAATATTTCAATAAACTCACACAAGATCATCCACTTAAGAAAGTATAAATGAATTGTAGATTGTCAAGCAATGGAATTCAATACAGTGATAAAAGAAAAAAAACATGAGTTAACTAATTTGTAGAAATATTCATAGATAAAATTTTGATAAAAATGCTATTACTTAGGCCTTTAGAAGAACAGAAAATGTGGCCCAGCTAGAATCAACATTTATAAGAAGTTTGATTTGAAAGATAAATAGAAGGAAGAAAGAAAATAAATACTCGAGGCAAAGCCATTAGATGTTCAGGTCAGTTCGTTCCAGATGGTAGGTATACAATTGTTTAAAAATCCTTGTTTGGTGAAGCAGAATGTTAAAATGCCCAGATTTTCAAAGAAAAAAAAATGACAGAATTTTTTGTCACACAGCATGCTTGTAAAGAACTGTGGCTCCGCTCACCAGCCAGCACAAAGAGCTGTCAGAGGAAGACACAGGAGTTCCCCAGGGAGAGCTGGCTGACTAAATAGACCAGAAGAAAGTGGCAAATTCTGGGTTCACCAAGAGACCTGCCTTTAAGATAATGTTTTTAAAAAAAGTGTAGAATGGGGAAGTTATCAACATCTGGCCTAAAAATGCAAGTGTACACATATGTACACAGATGTAAACATACACACACTCATACCACATATGCAAAAATTAGAGAGAGTCTTCTGAGTTGATGATGGAGCACCTTTGGTTTCCAGGCATCCTTGCTCCACTGAGTTGGCCAAAGCCTGCTTAAGCTGCTATTTCTCCAGCAAGATAGTTTATTTGCGACTGTCTGGTAGAGTTTGTTACTGAGGAAAGAGGATTAGGTTTCACCTGCGTACAAATCAAACATATTTCTTCCTTTCCACAACATCGACTTTGGCTGGAGTGGTCACCAGACATTCAGGGTGAGATGTTTAGAACTGCTGGGTGAATGAAACAGTAACAAATTTAGATAGCTATGCTTCAATGGATAAGCATAAGAAACACAAGCATCTCACAACGTGCAAAAACATCATGTAAAATGGTGCATTGTCTTAAATGCCAAATCTGAACCTTAGAAGATACTTTTAATATAAATTATTTCAGATAATTTACTTATATAATCCTAGTTTTCCAAGCTGTCTCACAAAAAATCTCATTAATACAACTATAAATTTATCAAAATTCTCCATTCTTATTTTTGTTCTTCTGTGAGAATAATCCTAATTCCAGTTGAGAGAACCGGACATTAATCTTCTGTGTTATTAAATGCTGTTAGAGGAATCAAGTGGCTTCTTTTCTCTTATTTGTTTTTATTTATTAAAGAACAAAATAGATTCCTTCTCCTCCTTCCCTCCTTTCTGATAACCAGAATGGAGCTCTCTGTTCTCCCTGACGGTTCTAACAGTGGCAAAAAGACTTTTTCACACACTCACTCAGTGTGGCTAACAAGGGTATGGTTTCCTATCGCCAAAGCAAAGCAAGGTATACGGTCCAAAATTTGTTGTCTTGTCTTCATCACTTAGGCTACTTTAACAAGCTACCAATCAGTATATATTTCTCACCAGTATTTTATCTGGAAGTAGACAGTTAAGGTGCTGGCTGATGAGTTCATGATGAGGCAGCCTTTCTGGCTTTTAGAGACCTGTCTTGTCACTGTGGTCTCATCACCTAGCAGACACACAAGACATTGGTCTTGCTTCTCTTTGTATATAAACACTAATTTCATAACTTCATTTGTCTTCCCACAGGCCCATTTCAAAATACCATCACACTGAAAGTTAGGGCTTCCTTCAACACATGAATTTTAGGGGCATACAAACCTAGTCCATAATAGTTGGATTTTGAGGGCTGAAGAGTTGGTCATCAGGTAAAAGTACTAGTTACTCTTGCAGAAGACCAGAGTTTCATTCTCAGCATCTATGTCAGACAGTTCACAAGTGCCTGTAACTTCAGGGAATCAGACATTCTTCTGATCCCTTCACTCAGACTAACACACACATGTATGCACATGGAGAAAAATAAGTATTAGCAACAGTTGGCTATTCATATCTTAAAGGTAATCCATATTATAACCATAGTCTTTTGACTTTCTTCTTTCCTTCCTTCATTACTCCTTCCTTATCATTTTCTTTCATTCCCCTTACTTAAGCAAGACACAGGGCTTTGATTGATTCTTGAGAAATAAGTAGCCCCTTACAGTGACATCAGGCTGCAGTAGATGGCAAAGCTCTTGGGGATCCATTCACCTATTTACCTCTTCCACAAGTGTGTGTTAGTTGTCTGCCACATGCCAGGCTCCACTGCAGTGTTAACAGTGCTATTTCTGCCAGCTCCAGTGTGTTGATTGCATGTGACTTGAGCTAGTGCAACAAAGGGAATGAATTTCTAATTTCACTAAAAATTTTATATCTGCTTATGGTTAATTGTTACTGGGTTGAACAGTACAATTGGACACTCTTCTACGCTGGGAAGAGAGGAGGGAATGGCACGGGTAGCACACGCTGCTGTAAAGAAAATGAGTGAGAGGGAAACAGGGAGAAGGGAAGAGATGCTGAGCATGCAAACACAAGCAAGTAGGAATGAGAGTGATGGCAGAGAAGAATGTGATTGGACAGCCTATGGATGACCACGGGGTCAAAAATCCTGTGTTCTGCCAAGATGATCCTGCATACTCTTAAATCTGTTGCTGTTTGTGCCCAGAACACTTTTAATTTCTTTCTATTTCTGGATCAATTTCTTAACCTTTCCTATTCAGTTGACTCTTCTGAAACTTTGGTTATCCTTAGGATTAAATTATTCTTTAATTTGCTTTCCTAAAGGATTTTTTATGGTATATAGTCATTAGTTGTATCTGAATCTCCTCTGATGGACAAAGACTCCCACAAATCATCACCAGCTCTTTTTGTTAAATCATTGTAGCAACATCCTTCCACCCATGTAGAGTGGTTATTCTACATTGAACATTAATTGAAATAAATCAAGGCCTATCTTAATATAAAAAAGTGTATTACCTTCACATAGGTTCAGGAGTGAACCCATCCATCTATGTCAATCCTCTTCCAAAGATGGAACCTCCGCACTGTGTCCCTGTCAATCACTAGAGGTGTTGAGATTCATTGATAGAAGAGTCAAGACCTCAAGTCCCTGTGAGAGCAACAATTACACACCTGCAGATCTCAAACAAATACTGGTGCTTCCAAGAAATGCCTGTCTGTGTTCATATGAAAGCCATCTGGAGTTTATTACAGCTTCGATAAAGAAATATCATCTAGGTTATCTCAAATTTTTGGGTCCTCCCTTCCCTTTTAATAGCCTTTAAACATCTTTCTGGTTTCCTACAAGTCTGTTCCTTTAACAAAATAACATTCTTATATTATTTGAGTAATATAAGATGAATGACTAAGTTTCCCCTGCAATTTTCTTTTACTCACACATCACTGAAAAATAATTAAGTTTATCTGACAGAGTACTTGAAAGATTAAAACCATATTAAAACCATATTTAATAACATGAAAAGTGGAAAATAGATCCTAGAAAGGACATATTTGGACATTCCTAGCATAAGGTTGTTACTCTTCCACAGCAATACACTTTATTGAGAGGCCATTATTTTTTAACCTTGATTATAGCCAAAATTATAATTGGATACATTAGCCTAGTAAATTCTTAATCCTGGCTAAATCTTCTACCTATTATTTCCTAGGACCCCTTTCATTAATTTTTAACTTGTACATGATTTTAATATTATGGAAAGGAAAACATTTGGAAGCAAATTCTGCCTCAAATGTATAACACTCTCTAGTGAACAATATAAGCAACTTGGACTTTGAACATTATCATGCACAAAACAGTCAGCTACTGTTGCCTAGTTAGGTGGATAATTAAAAATTGATTTTATCTTGGGAGACATCTGTAAATCTATCAGAAGCAAAAAATTTATTACCTAGTAGAATATTCCATCCAGTCTGATATTCTGCCATCGGTACCTTTTAAGATAAAGTTTTTACAAGGATGTTGTTGTAATGGTGGTAAATATTCCTTTGGACACTAAAAATGAAGATGATTTTTTTTAATACTCTAGTACCCATTTTTCACCTGTTGATAAATATAAATATTTATCAAGTGAGAAGAAAAGTCTCTTTTAATATACTTTAAAACCTCCGCAATATGGTTTACCCTTCAGTTCAAACTGTCTTTCAAAGGGTATCTTAAGTTCCCAGACAGTTACAGCATTGTAAATTATGTGGTAGAGGAAATTACGCAGGGATGTGATAGAACTTCTTGGCAGCATCCATGAACCTAGGATGCAATCAGTGTAGAGTTTTTTTAAAGACTGAATATGAGATTGCATGCCAACAACACTATACATACTATTAGCAGTGAGAAACACTTGCTTGACTTAGTTCTTCTCAAGGTCTCTGAAGGCTAAGACAAGTGGATCATTCAAAGCTATATAATGAGATCCTGCATCATCTAAAGGAAAGGGAGAGAAGAGGAAAGGGAGGAACACATACTCTAACTTACCCATGCCAACTTCTACTATCTCTTAAAACTGCTTCATTCCACAAAACTAGTCAGAAGAAAGATTACCATGAATTGGTAAGAATGGAGTCAGAAAAGAGGAGTGAAATGAAAACAACCTCAGGATTCCATGTTAATATATTTCAAAATATACTTTTGGAGGAAAAACTGAAAATATGAAGGGGACCTCTATTAGTTACTTTTCTATTGCTGTAAGATGCCATGACCAAAGTAACTTACTTTCTGTAAGGGTTTATTTGGTGTTTGTGGTTCCAGAGGGATCAGAGTCCATCACCATCATGGCAACAGGCAGGCATGACAACAGGCAGGAGGGCAACAGGCAGGCATGATAACAGGCAGGTGTGGCAACCCGCAGGCATGACCACAACAGGCAGGCGTGGCAACCCGCAGGCATGACCACAACAGGCAGGTGTGGCAACCCGCAGGCATGACCACAACAGGCAGGCATGGCACCTGGAGCAGCAAGTTGAGAGCTCACATCTTAAACCATAAGCAGGAAGCAAAGAGCAAACAGGGGATGCCACACAATTGCTAAATCTCACAGTCCACCTCCTCATGACTTAACTTCATCCAGCAAGGTCACACCTCCTAAACCTACTCAGAGTTACCAGTTAAGGACCAAGTATTCAAATAACCAAGACTATGGGGGCCATTTTATTTAAACTTCCACAAGGCCTAAGAAAGTGATATTTTATTTATGCATTACTGTTAGTACCTAAGACTTTTGGAAGCACTGATTTTGTATAAATGGTACTGCAAGAAACATGTGTGAGATTCAAAAAGTGAGTCCAAATTATTGGATGGTTACAGTATACTTCCTGACGTTGTAGCATATATACAATTACTATTTCAGATCAAGTGCATTACCACATAAATAGCATAGGCAAACCCGAAGAAAGATCATTTCTGAATTCAGGGACAGGAGTGGGTTCTACTGGAGACATGACTTTCAATGCCGAGGGTGCACAATGACAGCGATTAACTGAGAAGACCCTAAGGTGAATAAACAAAGTAGCAAGGCCACTGAAACTCAGTGTAACAACTTTGTCTATGAGGTTGATGGCCAGACATCTAAAGCAGTTCCCCCAAGCACTAATTATGTTCTTTTACTTGGTTGTATTTATTGACTGTTTGCTTGGTGAAGTAGGGTCTCCTTATATATCCCAGGTGGACCTTGAATTCATGATCTTCCTTCCTCAGCTTCCTGAATGTTGAGATAGTACCATGCCCAGATCCAGTATTTTTTGTAAAAATTACTCCCTGTGTTTTTGGGTAACATAGGACAGAGTACACATGAGTTGTAACCTACATGGGGCAGCTATAGAAGAAGTACAAGCTATCTAACCAAGAAAACCTGAAGGAAACACAGTGGGGAAAGTAGTAACAATATCAGGCATTCTCTGTGGGACCCTTGCAAGTTACCCATTCCTACTCTTTTGTCTTCCTTATTTATTTAATAGCATTTATTAATGAAGTATGGTACTGTAGTGAGATGCATACAGCAGAACGGATTTAGGTTCATGCTTGCCTGCCAACTACTTGATCTCTGTTAGCCTACATTTCTTTGCTCATAGAACATGGGATTTCACCTGTTTTGTACTTCTGTACGTGTGTCATGAGAAATTGTGATGCTTGGCCCATGGGCTCTGATCAGTAAGTGGCGAGTACTAAGTCAGTTTCTTCCACTTGGGCCCTCTCCACATGCTGCTTGCTTCTCTGCTCTATGTCGCTCATCTTCACCTACAGCTAAGGACAGTTTTCTTTCTTCATCAGTTCCTCTCATCTCCAGGCTCTAGGTTATATGTATAAGTAGAATCAGGAGTGATTTAAGGAACCCTTACTGTTTAGGGCTCCATTCAAATGAGTTTCTATAGTTGATTGTCTCTAATTTGTGATATGATCTCATATTTTAGAGTCTAGCTGGTCTGCGGTGTACCATCTGTTGGATTCACATCTGGGCTCATGCCTTTCTAAACTCTTGTTTCTTGGAGAACTCAGCCTGCCCATCACACCTTTATTACAACACTAACGTGTGTTTTACAATGGCACTGGTATTTCCTTGGGACCTTAAACTAAAGAAGGATGGAATAGCGAGTTCACTACTTGTTGGTTTGACTCCTAGATGCAGTCTCAGCCTATGGAGATGGTACAGGGCCTGCATACATCTGAAACACCATTAAAGGTACAGAGATGACCACGTACAGTGCTAACACTTAAGGAGCAGATAGGAGTTGGGTGAATGACCATGCAAGACAGGATACAGAAAGTACGTGAGGAAGTTCAAAGTGCCATGTGAATTCCTTGCATCAGAAACTCAAATTAGCTTGACATGTTTCTGAGCTGCCATAGGGAAAGTGATATTTGAACCTGACTTTCAGTGTTAAATATCAGTAGGTAAAGAGCAGAGTAACATTGCAGTCACAGGGCTGGTCAAGTGGTACCATGGGAAGGATAAGGTATGAGTGGGAATGTTAAATAAAAACATTCTCAATTTGTCCAAATTCTGGAAAACTAGAAATGGCTGAGTGAGGAAAACACTTAGGATGACAGATGTTAGATGGTAGCATGGTGGTGCATAGCCAGCCACACAAGTTACACACTGCCAGCTGGCAGGGGCTTCCTCATGACACTGAGGCTTTGACACCTTTTGTGTGCTTTATGTGGCCAAAAGCAGACATTTTAAACTGTGAAGTTTGTGTACTCTACGGCGCAATTAGTCAGCCCTGCCCTTGTAGCTCAAAAGAAGTCACACTAAGTGTCTGAGTAAACGATAGAACGCATCCCCCAAATTTATTTATTTATGAATAGCACATTTTAATTTGACAAAATGTTATTGTGAATTAAATTACCACAACTATTTGTCACTGTGAAGAAAAATGATGTTGAGAGCTAACTGAACATTCAAAGAAGGGAACAAGATGAAATTCTTGTCTTCGGCTGTAGCCTGGTGAGTCCTGGTATTATAGGTTCAATGTAAATGACACAGCTGGAGTTGTAAGATGAAAAGTCATGGTAGAAAGTCATTGGGAGTTTTCTTACTAAAGTCTAGTACATTACTGCTTCTCTGGATAAGAACAGATTAGCAGGAAAACATGAGTGTTGAGAAAGGAAACAAGTTGTGCTGTCGTCATTATTCAAGCAGTTTGTGTGTGGTGTGTATGTGTGAGGGTGTGTATCTGGTGTATGATGTATGTATATGGTGTGTAGATATGGTGTGTATGGTATGTATGTATGTATATATGTAGTGTGTGATATATTATATATATGGTATGGTTCTGGCATGTGTATAGTGTGTGTAGTGTATGTGTGATGTGTATGAATGGTGTGTGTTGGTGTGTGTATGTATAAGTGTGGTGTGTGTGTGTGTGTGTGTGTGTGTGTGTGTGTGTATAGCTACATATTCTGATCTGGAAATTTCTAATTTTACATAGCTACTTTCTTAATCTTTTTATTCCAAACACTCTGCACAATGTCCCCTCAACTGGACGCTGTAGCCATCTGGCTGAGTATTGTTCTTGTCACAGAAGATTGTAGAAGCATTCTAAAGAGAAGGAAAGAAGAGAAGCAATCTTCCTCAAGGTTAGAATCTTTTGCATGGAGGAGTAGCTCACATCCTTGGATGAGGACAGTAGTATATGCCTTCAGCACGTAAAAGCACAGAAGCTGTCACTTTGCAGCAGCCATGTCCTGCTGCATCGCAGCACCATAAAATGCACCCTGTAGAACACACTGCACTGGACTCTGTCACTTCGCTTTAAAAGTCATCACTTGGCATATTTCAGGGCACTGGTGCAGTGACCTTGTGATGTACATGTGCCATCTGACTGCCAGTGCCTGGCTGAGGGTGTCTGTTGATGTCTCACCTGGCTGAGTCCATCTTCTTTTAAGCAGCACAACTGGGCTAAGTAGACCACTAAGAAAACAGGAAATTTCATGACAAGGTTTAATTAGAAGATTCTCATCTGTATTCTGTGTGTTGCTTTACCTAAGCCTCTAGTTTATGATCTCTAATACTTTAAGCTCCCTATCTGTGGCCCTCGAGTGACTTTGAAGATACTCCTAATGTTTAGTGTATACATTTCAGCCACTAGCAGCAAGGGACATCTCTCAGTGCAGTAACAGGCAGTTTCCACAGAGCAAGCATCAACTTTACTACATGAAATACTTGCTGCTGTATTCAGATGCACACAAACAGAGTGAGCAGATGAACTGATCATAGAGAGCATTTATGTGCTTTGTAAGTAGCTGGAGCAGATAACATATATACACATAGTTTTACATTTTGAATTGAATGTACAACAGAGACCGTTTTCTTCCCTTTTTTCGCTTTACTTTTCCAAATATAGAAGCATGGCCAAATATATATCATTGCTGCTGTTATTAATATTAGCCTTTTATCATCAACAACCACCTAGGGAAGACTGACAACAGTTTAATTTACTTTGATATTTAACAAGCAATGTATCCATTAATCATCCAAATCTATAAAAGGTAATACCACTAAACAATGTTGATATAGCTTTCAATATAACATAATAAGAATTTTTTAATACCTGGTATATGGTCATCATCACACTCTGTGCTAAATAGCCAGGAATCAAGAGCAGTTGGTCAAGTACATCATACTTGTCTATCCAGGATGGGGATCCCCATACAGGGCTCACACACAGACTTCCAGTATTGAGCGCATTGAGAGTCAGAGGCAACGCAGAGAAAAGTCCCCTCATAGTCTCTAAACCTGTAGTTTTATGTTCTTTAATTAATCTTCCTGTACTCCATAAGTACAAAACAAGCTAATGTCAATTTACGAATACAAAATGGCTAATGTCAGTTCATAAAACAAATCAAGCTAATGTCAACTCATGAACTTACTTCACTGGTGAAAGAACCCTCACATCTGGAAACAGTAACATTCCCTATGGTCCTAATTGTAAGCTAACTTTATCAATCTTGATGTAAAATGAAAGCACAATATGTTTTACCTTATCTGAACACATTTCTCCTGTGTATTAAGGAGCATTCTCTGTGTACTTGAATTTGAATGTCAGCCTACATTTAGAAATTCTGCTTGTGAGCTCTGTGAAGGGTTGTGACTGTGTATATATGTGTAGCAAGTTCAGATATGTGGAGGTCTAAGGTCTACATTGCACATTTTTCCAAGATTGCTCTCCACCTTTAGTTTTTGAGCCAAAGTCACTCACGAAGCCCTAAGTTCATACCCTAGGCTTCTCTGAATGGCCAATGAGCTCTAGAGATCTGCCCATCTACTTCCCTCAACACGGGCACACAGGTACAGGCACACACTGCCATACACAGCTTTCATTGCATTGGTTCAAGGGATCTGAATTCAGTTTCTTGCACTTGGAGAGAAAACACTTTAATAAATGACCCCTCTCCCTGAAAAGCCAGGACTTTGAAATGATGCAGAAATCTCCTAGAAGGTAGATATCTTAAGATAATGAAATATGTGTACAATTCACAGTTGACAACATATGGGACCAACCTAGGTATTCACAAATGGAAGCATGGATAAAGAAAGTATGACATATATGCAAGGTTGAATATTATTCAGCCAGGAAGAATAAATTTCTGCATTTTCAACAACATGAATGAAGCTGAAGGACATGTTAACGAAAATAAACCAAGCACAAAACAGTCAAATGCTCCATATTCTCATGTATGTGCGTAGGCTCAAAAGTTCATCTCTAAGAAGTAGAAAGTAAAATATTAATTATTAGAGCCTGGGAAGGGTATTAGGGAGGAAGTAAAAAGAGTGGGACCCAATATAGAGGCATAACCTTGAAGCAGAAAGTAACTTCTAATCTTGTGCAGCACAGTAGGACAACAATAGGTGTCAATAATAAATTCTAAACTTCCACATAGCATGTGCAGAAGGTTCTGAATGTCCCTAATACAGAGAAGTAATATAACCGAATAGATGTCAGCTATCTTGATCTGACTATGTGTCTTCATTACAGACATGGCTTAAGGTGAGCGAGGTAAGGAGTGAGGCACATCACAAGGGGTATTTCAAGCAACTGTCACAACTTTGGCCCTTATTTTGAGTTAAATTGTAAGCCAATGAAAAATAAAATACAATGTAGTAACTTACATGAATTTAGATATTTTTCCCCCCACAGGGTATTTTTATTAGAGGAAAAAAAACTTCTCATTCAATGTATTTTGATCGTGTTTCCTGTCTCCAAAACCCTCCCCAATCCTCCCCACCTCCCCATTTACTCAACTTTGTGTTCTTTTTCTTTCTCTTTTTGAAACAAAAATAATGAACAAAGAAAATTTTAAAAATGCAAAAAAATGCAAGAGAGAAAGGTTTTTATGATACTGAACAGTTACTTGTGTTAGTTACTATGGCAATGTAATGCTATCATTTCATCATGTGACACTTGACCCAGAAGTAATTCTAGCTGATTGTTCACAATGGACATCATAGTGAGATAACAAGGCTTCTAAGTTCCCTATAACCTCAGCTGTAGTTTCCTGGTTTGAAATATTTGCCAAACAGCTGTCAAAGAGATCCTTGCAAGAGTATTATCTTTCGGAAATTACAAAGATAATCAGAAAACATCATTCCATAACATACAAAGCAATCACTTGGCATGCCCTAGATGATGACAGAGAAGTATTGATTTCACGGTTACTGTCATACCTCTGTAACATGAGGGTTCTGCTTGTTCGTTGGGGTTATTGTCCTGCCCAGTACCCCACAGCTTGCAAGCCCCAAAGAAAATCACACAGAGAGTCTCCATTAGGATATTAACTGATTGGTCCATTATCTCTGTCTTCCTACCAGCTCCCATAACTTATATTAACCCATTGTTCCCATTCATGCCAGGCAAATCGCCGGTACCTTTTCTCAGCGAGGCAGCTTACATCCTGCTTCTCAGAGGGACTGCACAGGAATGCCAGGGAAGCTTCCTGCTTCCCAAATCTCCTGTTCTCACCTCTACTTCCTGTCTGGTTTTCCCGCCTATAATCCCTGCCTGGCCAATCAGCATTTATTTAAAACATGATTGACAGGATACAGAATTGTCCCACACCATACCTCTAAACGGATACTTAAAGAACTCTGGGATCTATGAGCATCATGTGACTCTTCCTGGTGTGAAAAATTCCCTAGACTTCCTCAATCAGAAGCTCCAGATATTACTAGAAGTTTTTTCTCCAGCATGCCTCTCCAATCCCCCTCTCCTACAACCTACAGCCTCAGAGTTAGCGCTTGCTTACTGGCATGTGAATTGAGGAGATTGTCCCCAGGCAGATTCCCTCACCTCTTCATCTCACTGCACCCTGTTACACACAATACCTCTCCCGAATCAGATTGGCTTGTGCCGTCCCCCTTCCCTCTCCTTGGGCTTAAAGACTCCCTCATGATCAAATTCCAGGATGTATTTTTAGCTCATCCCTTCTCGATTGCACCGGCTGCTATGGCCATATAATGTCATTTGTTTTCCTAATGCCATAAGCTATTTCACACCTCTATGACTTTACAAAATCTGTGCCCTTCAATGGAAGATTTTCACACCTTGTCTATCTCACAATTTCCTACTGCTTCCAGCTTCTGTTTATATGTGAAAACATTTGGGAAGTTTCCCTCGGCCTCAGCTTCAGGACTATTTAGATCAGAGGTGACTTTGAACTTACTTGCCTCAGCACCAAAGACAATGCTTTGAATGTCAAACCTCTGAAGCAAAGGCAAACAGTAGGTGCTCAATCACTGTTGAGCTCTAAATATAAAACTACTCCTTTGCTGAGTGATGACACATCTAAGAGAATGTGGTAAGTGTATTTAAACACACAATAATGATCTCAAGAGACAGAAAAGGGCATCATGTTCTGATATACTGCCTTACGGAAAACGGGCATTTATTTCAGTCATTTATTGGATAACTTAAAAGTAAATAGAATTTTAGTATCAAAGTTGGTCTTTTGCAGTATAGGGATTTATTGATGTTTTGTTTGTTGTTTATTTGTTTATCAGCATTTTGTTGTTCATTGATAGTTTGATGCCCACGAATAATTTATCTTTGAAATTCTGATTGGTCTGCAGTGCTTATTATTAAATAACAATCCTTCTATGGCTGACTTCACTTTATCATATTGTGTGATTCTTTGAGTATAAAGGAGAAAATGGTTAGGAAAAATTACCCCTTGATAATACTATTTGTGTAAGGAATGATTTCACTTGAGGGAGCTATCCCAGAAGCAATGATCACGTGACACATATAAAGATACTTAAGATGCCCAACTGCAGCAATGCAACATTGCTTGGTATTTATGTTTTGCCCTGTGTTTTTTATTACAGGGTAGCATATGTTTTGGGATGGGACATTGCTGGGTTTTGCCTCATCAACTTGAAGCCTCCCTCTAGTCAGCATAAGGTTGACTACCGCAATAACATGCTTTTATAGTGGTGGTTGAGTCATCTGTTTTCACATGGTTGGTACTGTAAGGAATTGAGACATATGTCTCAAGATTCACTGTGAATCTGAAAGATGAAAGTAAAAAGAACCCCGAAACACACTCAAGTGGAGCTAGATGTAACCTGTAGGCGGGAGCGTTTTCAGAGACACTGTGCCTTTTTTCCCGCAGACTTTAGTGTTATATTATTCTCTACCCTTTCTGGCAGTGCATAGAAAAAATTGTAAGCTCAAGGCTTGCTAATTCTGTGATAAAGAATGCATAATTTCTCTATGATCGGTTATAAACTTGATCCACTCTTATTAACAAGGGCCATGTTTATTTACCAAGCAAATGTAAGCAAGTGGCCAAATGAGGGGCCAGGGTTATTTACCAAATGGGCACACACCTACATTGAATAAAGAACCCAGCAGGAGTTCATGCAACTTTTTAATTAAGGCAGTTTCTCTTTCCTAGAACGGAAAAATTCACAACATAAGCATGTGGGTCAGATCTCCAGAGTAAGAGCCGGGGCACTGGATGCCTTGATATGGCATCATGGACAGCAGCATCCTGCAAAGTTAACTAAGAGTGCTGCATGGTGATTGTAATCCCAGACTGGAACCAGGCCTTCATTAGAAAGGCTGGGTTTGAGAGTGTAACTGCCCCTACAGTTTGCCCTCATGTCTTCTTAGAATCTATTTTCTCCCAATCCTTTCTAAACGTTTGGGCAAGTTGCTTTAAAATGGATAATATTGTTAAACTAATATTCATAAACTTTATAAATAAAAAGATGTGGTGACACCAAAACTCAGAAATTTATGTTTCAGAAAAGTTCCTATTTGTCAAAAAATATCATCATGTAGATGAACTAGAATTAGGAGCATACTGGAAAGAGGATGACTTCAGCATGGAGCCAAGGTGATCTAAGGATGTAAATAAAGGAAAATTAGTCGATGAGGACTAAAAGTTAGCCAAGGATGAAAACAGTGGCTTTGAGTACCACTAGGACCTTTTATTGAAGGACAGAATATAAACCCCGAAATATTGAACAGAGGCGATACCCCTTTGGGAACAGACACTGAGGTGACAGCAAACTGAACGGGTATGATAACCATTCCACAGGCACACACACCCAAATCCATAAAATTCATCAAACAACTTATTTAATATTTAGGTACTATTAAAACAATAGGAGAACAGCAGCAACTAATATTAAAATGGTCAGGATGATAGAAGCTTGATCGTGTTAAAAAAAATAGTACATTGGAGAGTTTAGAGAGGCAGAACGTTGATTCCATCCATCTCCAAGAAGGAAGAGGTCCTTAATGTGGCCCCATGTCATTTCTCCCTCATGCCTACAAAATAAGCTACAAATTTTGCTAATTTTTTCCTATTTACCTACATGTTCAAGGAGGATTAATCCTCTTTAGATGGTGTTATGTAGACAGTGACTTTCTTTCATTTTCTGAGCAGAAGTCCATGATTATTCGGGCCCCACAACTGCCCTGAACAAACTGTCTCAGAGGTTTACTGTCTTAGCAGCTCAGTTAACCTGATCGTAACGCTGACGGTCGTCGCTAAGGTAGAGCAAGCCTCTGTGATGCTCTGGGCTTGCCATATTCACACATACTCTCATCTGATTCTCATACTACCCTCCTTAATGAAGAGCATCAAGAATGTGCCTTTTCCTTACACTCAAAGAAACCTTGAAGGTTGGTGAGGTTACACAGCCAGTGTGTGGCTGCACTGTGACACACGCAGAACTGAGATCACCAAAACTTCATCTTTAGCTCCCGGGGAAGAAACATCTCCCAGCATCTCTGAATTCTTATGTTGAAGCTTATCTTCATTTTCAGTATAGGCTTTTAACTGTTCTTTATTTACATAGGGATACAAGTTTTGAAGTAAATATTAGTTTTGAACATTTCCCTGTACTTTGGAAACTATGAACACTATATGAAACTCAAAGTATACAGAATCAAAATAAATACATCAAAACCATAAAAGTTTAAAAATGAGAGGTCCTGTTCCCCCTGATTTCATTGCTGAGTTGGGTTGAAATTCAGATAGTTTCTAGATAGCAGGAATATTTTCATTGTATTTTTTCATAGTACCATGAGTTATCTGGACAACATGTGGGTGGCCTGGTTTCTTGGATTCAATTCCAATATTCTAGGAAGCCATGTAGTATGCAATTTTTATAACTGCATTTTGTTTCCTTGATCGCTGTCCATGCCCATGGCTGTACTTGTTGCAGTTCATGGAACTGGCTGTTTCAGAATTCCTTTGCACTGAAGAGAATTGATACTGAACAAATCACAGAGCAGAACCAGAGAGAGCAGAGATCTACACAGTAGTGTGGAAAGTCAGGATAAATACGTAACAAGGAACAGGAGAACTGTCTCATAAGCAAGATGGAGGTTTGTTTTTACCTGTTCTCTCTCTCTCTCTCTCTCTCTCTCTCTCTCTCTCTCTCTCTCTCTCTCTCTCATGCAATGGAGATTTTTTTTAAAAGTTCTTTCTTCTTACATCTTCTACTTTATTGTTACATATGACTTACTAATCACTAATAGCTGGACAAACATTTTATTCTATCTTTTAAAATACTGTTACATGCTCATAAGTAAACCAGTAATTTTTGTGACTCCTCATTGGAAGTCTTAAATGTCAAAATCTCAAAGAGAAAGCAGCAGTGAATGGTCTTCAGCAGCGGTCTCCTGGCAACAGAGTTTCCAGGAGAATCATGCTGAGAACAGAAATAAGACGAGAGATAGTAAATTTGGAAGAGGAAGAAAAATATATATATATATATACATATACCTCTGTTGCATGTGTGTGCATGACTTTAAGAAAAAATTAAAATGAAAGATTTTGACTTTCAAATAATTTCTTAAGATTATGATACTTATAGCTATTTTATAGCATTTTTATCTTCCATCAAAGTTATGTATAATCAATATCTTTTTTCAAATAGTAGTTTGATTTAATTTAATTATAAAATAGCTTTAAAAATTGTTTTTGTATTTTGAGAGAAGTGGTTAAATATTTAATAGTGGGTCTTCAGGACAAGATTTCAAACGCTCTAGAAAAAGGAATTCTCCACAAATTGCTTCTTATAATAGAATCTCAAAGTACTCTTCGTAGTATTAAATAGCTACACTGAAATTAGGGCTGTTGTCACAGTGAGTGGCTTTGCATCTGTAAACCCGAGCCTTCTGAAAACAAGAGAAGAAAATAAAATTAAACTTCCCACAGTTCTGTCCACTTTCATTTTCCTTGGCTCACTTACCTCAGAGTTAATTATTAAACAGATGTTTCTTTTAACTGCAACAAATATACTCAGACTGTCTCTATCAGTCAGGTTATTAATATCTTGGAAAAAATAAAATGCCATATGTGAATAAGGAATAAAAAGAAAACAATCATCCTAAAAAATATTCAACAATGGTTGGATCCCAACCTGTTTCACATGGTTCTGACGAAGAAAGGACTAAGTGACTTCTCTGTTGTGTCCATTACAGGGCCCTGGGGTATTACAGCTTGCAAACAATGTGAAACACAAAACACACTTCGAATTAGTTCATGGCTTGACATGGGCATCTGCTGTACGTACACAAGAAACTAAGTCTTCTATAAGAAGGAGGAGAAGGAAAGAGGAAACATGAATTTATTTCTTACCCTTGTGAATTCAAAGACCAAGAAAAACTTGAGGGGCAGAGTAGTTTATGCTTTTCAGGGAGGTTATAGACTGAAATAATTAGTGTGTAGTAGGAACCTGGTAACTTTTATTTTCTTTAATACTGTCTTAGATTCACAAATATCATACTCTTATTCTTTTATTGCAGTATCGCTCTACACATGTAGCCAAGATAAGTATTGCTTACTCTACTTGCCTAGTTTATTCTGCATTCCACATGCCTCTACATATCTTTCTAGAAAAGCTCCATATGTAGCCTCATTTCACTCCCTTTTATATTATTTGAAACAAGGTCGTAATCAATTTGATGGATAAATGCTAATTCTTCCTATGGTGTGTTTTGAATCCAGAGCACCAGAGTGTCCCTGTAATCTTCTCTTGATGCTGCTTCTGGATATCTGCCTTCCATTTTTGCTTTCCTATGCAGATAATTCCAAATTTCCCAGGCATGCTGCCGGATTCATCTCAGTCTGAGTATACAGACCAATGCTGTGATGTAAAATCTGATGCTATTTGTTCAGGATGCAAAGAATAATTCACTACTAATGCCTTGGATTGTCATGCCTTGTGACTGCTCTTGTGTTTTGGTTATTGTTGTACATATTCTCTTCTGCCATGAGTCACTGAGATACTGGGCCAAACAAACCAAAGTCCTCTGAAGTATTGTCTTTCCACAATCATTAAAATATGAGTATCCCTTGACACTTATTAATACTATCCATCCCCACTTCTCTCTCTCCCTCCCCCGCCTTCCTCCCCCTTCTCAGTATGTTCTTGAGTAGACTGTTGTTAATTCTTACAGTACTCTAGAGAGGTACATAGTGGTCAGAATTTTATTTAGTCTAACTGTGGGGATCCTTCCATCAAGATAACAAGAGGTGAAATTGGGACTCATTCTCTTCACTGTACACAGGTGAAGAACATAATGCTGAGATAGCTAAGTGTGAGGAGAGGGAAAAGATAGCATGTGGCCAAATGGTGGAGAAGAATTGCAATCCCTCCTCTCCACCCTGGGTTATTGCATGCACCTTGCTACAGAGTTGTCCCTTGACCTTGAAAAGCAAACAGAATCTGCATGTGATGCTTTCCCAAGCTCTGTGTAAAACGTCCTCACAGTCAGGAGCTGAGATTGACCTCACAGGCTGCACCTTGTGATTTACTCATCCTGAGCACAGCCCCAAGGAAGAGGAAAGCAACCATTCAGCAGGAACCTTTGCTGCCTTGTTGGTTGTCTTCTAAACAAAGGTTTCCCTCACTAGCATTTCTCAGGAGGAAATGTCTGTCCTTTGCTCTCAGCATCAATACACATGGAATAAGCATGTCGCTTATTGGTGGAGCAAGTCGCAGCTACCGCCCTACTGTTCCCAGGATGTTTGCCCCATCTGCTGGTTCACATGTAGCAGAACCTATGAGTTTTTGGCTCACACTTGACCCTTAGGTCTTATAAGTCTCAAGGTACCAGTGCTCAAAAGATGTTGGAGCCCGCATGTTTGTTCCCGGCTGCCCAGACTCAAAATAAATACACAGAAACTGTGTTAATTAAATCACTGTTTGGCCTATTAGCTCTATCCTCTTATTGGCTAGCTCTTACATCTTAATTTGCCCATTTCTATTAATCTGTTTATCACCCCACATGGGGCTGTGGCTTATCAGTAAGGCAAGGAGGCTCTGACAACAAAACGAATTTAAGTATTTCGTCTACAATGTCAGCAAACATTCCAGATATCAAGTGGAAGCTTCTCTGTACCTGCCACCCATATCCAGCAGTTGGTGGGCCACGTGTTTTGGAAAAGAGAGAATGCAGTTAGCTCTGTAGTTGCCTCAGCACCATGAGAGCTGGGGGCAGGGTGCAGGAGAGAAGGGGAGTAGAGAAGCACAGAGGGCTGCAGCTCGGCACTGCTACATGCTTTCCTTGGCTGCTGTGCCCCTTTTATAGCTGTGTCTTTCCAGAGAACACGACCTTGCAGACACCTCCAAATGATAACTCTCCCTTTGTCTGTGTGCCACCTGCTGGTCTTTTACCATATATGTGTATATATAAACAATATACTCCCCTGGAGTAGTCCTATTATTCTTTCAGGAGGGTATGTTAGAATCTGTCCCACATGCTACTAATATGTAATCAACGTGTGGACCCCATCAAACGCCTCATCATCATGAAATGATTCTTTGCCTCTCTATTAGAGTGCAGCTTACAAAGTGGTGACATTATGGTGATACTAGAATGCTGACGTCTTCGAGGGACTTGAATGAGAATAGAAAGGTAGAAGCCCATGATGAGATGAATGAACATAGGGAGCAACAGAGACATCAGAAGTTCCTCTCTCTGGCATGTGAAGACGGGGGGGGGGAGAGAGCAGCCACCTGCAAGCAGACATCCTCACCTTGAACTTTCTGGCCTCCTGTAGACAGAGGCTGCTTCTCCATTTCCTGGCTGCCCAGATCTGATACAATCACACAGAAACTATATTAATTGCAACACTGCTTGGCCAATGACTCTGGCATATTCCTAGCTAGCTCTTACATCTTAAATTAAGCCACTCCTATTATTTTGTATTCTACCACAAGACTCATGGTATATCTGTAAGGTTCTGGCAGCATCTGTCTCCTAAGGCAGCTCTATGGCATGTCTTTGACTCCATCTACTTTTCTCCCCTATCTCTGCTTGTAATTCCTGCCTAGCTCTATTCTGCGCTGCAATAGGCCCAAAGCAGCTTCCCTATTAACCAATGGTAATTGGTTAATATTAACCAATGGTAATAAAACATATTCATAGCATACAGAGAGGAATCCCACATCAGCCTCCAGAACTGTAAAAAAATAAATATCTCCTGTTTAAGCTTTGTATGTGATTTTAGTTATAGCCAGCCAAGCTGACTATGCTCCATTTGAACAGGGTATAAATTCTTCCTGTTCTATGGTGGAATCACCACACTGCTATGGACTCTTACTCTCCCAAGCAAATACTGAGCTCTCTTTAATTTTATTCCCTTTCTAGTTTTGCTTTCTATTACTCAAAAACATTATCTTCCCCTCGCTAGTCTGATCCACTTGCTGATCTTCAAATAGTAGCATTCTGACTTAGCCGTTTTTCACAAATGTAGCTGCCTGCATGCCTGCTCAAACTGGCTTCTAGCTACTCATTCATCACACAGCTGCGTCCTGCTCTGCCGGGCTTGCTCAGAATTTCCACTCACCTGAACTGCCTCCTTCCTCCTGCAGATTCCCTCGCCTCACTATAATCCCACCAACATGCAGCTGACATAGCAATTGACCTTAAAGAAATCTTTCTAATTTAAAACACCAGAAATGTATTTCCTGAAGGTCTTGAGACCAGAAACAGATGTTAAACAGAATCCCACACCCTCTAGCTATCTCTAGTGTAGATGTTCAGATTCCAGTGTCGATGCTATTCCTTTGCCTGTACTGAGACTTGCTACAGCACTTAGTCAATCATGATCACGCTGCCTTCTTCTTTTCGGTCTGTCACATTCCCCTGTGTGTCCTTATGACAATAGTTGCCACTGGACTCCGTCCCAACTCAGATTGCCCAAAATGATCACAATACCTCAAAGTCCTTAAATGAGCTGCAACTGCCAATGGTTGTTTCCAAACGCCATAGCATTCACAGGATCTGAGGATTAGGACTTTAATGTAACTTTTGTGGGGATCCCCTCCCCTCACTGAACCACTCTACTAGCCATTGTCTTTCCTCACCCCAGTCACTTAGCAACATCCCAGCAGGTGCCTTATCTCCATTCTTGCTCCTGCTATTCATTTTTACTTTCTCTTGCTTCCTTCATCCTTCAGAAACACGTTGACCACTGGCACCTAACCTCTTCTATTACCACCCACTCAACTATGGCTCTAAGCATCTTGACCATGAGCTAATTTCTGTGTGGGCTCATTTGCAGCAATTAGTGAATTACCTTCCTACCATCAAAGACAGAAAGAGCATCTACCACATTGAATCCTGTGCTCTTAAAATAGCCTTGCACCCTTTCATGCTTCTATGGGCTTCTAGTTCCTTAGTTTTCTTCCTTAAATAACTCATCTTTTATGTCTGATTTTAATTACAAAGTTTTAAATACCTTATTATCTCAGACATCAGATATAACTGCTGTGTAGTGGCCCATCTTCTCTGGTGGAGGTCAAATGTATTATCTTCTAGGCCACCCTTATATCAACAGAAAAATACTTGTAACAGATAATTACATGAAGAGATGGGGTCTTCACTACTCTGAGGAAAGTATGTAGGGATGGCTCACCAAATTTAGTTGCTTGCTTAAAATTTCAAACCAAATAAAATTCATGATACAAATGACACAACAGGACCCAGTTTGAAACAACATTCAGTCACTTTAATCCAGCAGAAATCTCAGAATCAATATCTCTGTGTATGTCCACCAAAGGAAACTTTCTTCTTTTAAGGAAAGAGTACTCTGTTTCTTTTTTAAATCTTTCCGATGTGTTTTAATTGACAAATGAGAAAAATAATTAGTGTATATGTTTGCAGTGATATTTTGATACACATATAAATCGTGGAAAGAGAAAATAGGGCTAATTGATATCTTGACTCTTTATCTAAAATTAAAAGAAGTCATATACAGTATCTGCCATCATAGTGTAGGCTTTGGTTTTTTCCTAATATCTTTGAGATAAAACTATATCTTCCTAAGGTAAGCACCATTATTTTGAAAGCCATCTTAGTAACATGCATAGTGACACCTACCTAAAATTCCAGCACTTAGGAAGCAGATGCTGGAGGAGTCTGAGTTTGATGCCAATCTGGGATACATACTGAGATTCTAGTGTGTGTGTGTGTGTGTGTGTGTGTGTGTGTGTGTGTGTGTGTGTGTGCTTGTGCATATGTGTGTGTATGTGTGTGTGCGTGTGTGTGTATGCTTGTGCATATGTGTGTGTATGTGTGTGTGCGTGTGTCTGTTTTCATGAGAGATAGAGATAGAGAGACAGAGACAGAGAAAGAGATGGAGAGAGACAGAGAAATAGAAACAGAACCAGAAAGAGAAAGATTGAAGCACTAAATAGGCAATGACAACATACAATTATAATTATTCATATGAAATATTTATTGCTTTCTATATAATTATCACATCTCCACGGACAAAGATTGTTTCTTTCTTTTAGTACAAGTGAGATAAGAGTTAATGGAAAGAGTCAATTTTCCCTCCCAGAATTGGACATATTGCCAAAGAATTATGTGAATAAATAGTTTGATTTACAACTAGTAATGTGCATTGGATTTTGTTCCTATTGCTCCATAATTAATCATCGCATTGAAACTTAATCCCATTCCAATCTTTTTTCCTTTTTAGTGCTCATTAGGTTACGATTTTTCTAGCTGCTTTGTTTTCCTTTGCTGACCTGCAGCAACCATGTTACTAAAGTAGAATTTCTGTTAATTAGTCAGGGTGCTGGGGAGCTGGAGGGAACCCCAAACATCTCTAAAATAATTAGATTCTAACTGAACAAAGATCTGGGTAGCAAGATCAGACTGCATGATGTTATATAAGAATAACTCAAAGACTAATTTTTAATTTATGATTCACAGAAGTTTAAGCACACAGAGGTCGTTTGCGAGGTCACTGATTAGAGACTGAAGCAAAGTTCCTATTGGTATGTGCCTGTTATCTTACAATTCTACTGACTACAGTTAAAAATACATGTATCTTCTAAATATACATTCACCTTTGAAAAATACACTATTTTCCAACTATTAAGCAACAAGATGGACAAGTTTGTGCCATGGCATCCCTTTCCTAGTCTGACACTTGTGTTTCCTATAAAAGGTCAGGGCACCCCTTCTGTAGAGCAATTTTCTTTGGGAGTTATAAAAGATCTGATAGACTAAATTCATCCTAAAACATTATAGTCATATATAGCCATACAGGAGCATTTTGAAATCCTTCTTTTCACAATAAGATTCATGTTACCTCCAGGCTTAGTAACCTTTAAATACTAGGGTTATCTGAGAGCTTTGAGTGCCTTAGTGTAGCAGAAGGTTACAATAGGTTTCTGGGAGTGTGACTTGATGAATCAAAGACAGCCCTCCCTGAAATTTATGCTCTTCCACTCCCACCTCCTCAGGCTGCTCCCTGGACCATTGTCAAGCTGAATCTTCTGTGTTCTTTGTCAAGATCACTGTATGATTCTTTTTACTAGACCTTCTTGGTGTTCTCTACTCTCCATGAGTCTACACTCCAATCCATACCCGGAGCTCTCACCCTATTTCCCATCCTTTCCGGTCTCAAATCCTTTATGACATCATTGAAGAGTTCCCTAATCTTCCCACCCAAAAGCCAGCCTGGAATTTTGGTATTACCGACTACACAAATCTACAGTGTATGTGTGTTGTGGGATAATCTTTTTTGTACACTGTGAAGGTGAGTGCCTGCTAAGATACCTTCTGATCGGTTTAATAAAGAACTCAATGGACAATAGCTAGGCAGGAGTGCATAGGCAGGACTTCAGGGAAGAGAGAGGAATAATCAAGGAGGTGCAGATTTCACCAGTGAGACACAGAGAAAGTTGGATATATAGTACAGAGGAGAGGTAACCAGCCTCGTGGCAAAACATACGTAATATAAATGCATTAATTTAAGTTATAAGAGCTAGTTGAAAAGAAGCCTAAGCTAAGGCCAAGATTTCATAATTAATAAAAAGTCTCTGTGTCATTTTTTGGGAGCTGACAGTCCAAAGAAAATCCAACTACACATGTGAACATTTATGCCTTTGTTAGCCAACTGCGAACTTCTGCTTCCACAGCACAGTCATGTCACTTACATTTTTATTCTGTGGTTACAAATGACAAGGTTGAGGAAGGCAAGTATCCCAAGCTGGGTCATTCCAAGTAACCCTGGCCTTGGCTATGAGGAATGATCTAGAGATTGTTCCCAGCTAGCTAATCACATTCCTTCTCTGCAACTGATTCCTACTGAAATGAGCAAAATAAAAATGGAATTTTTTTGCAAGTAGATAATAGTAAGATATAAACCCAGGAACAATTTGAATATAGATATAATCATCTGTACTGAGAGCAAATGAAACAGTGGCCTGGGCAGAGTGAGACTGCTTATGAATGACTTTGATGAGAATGAGGCTAGATCCTAGGAAGAAGCCAAAGATGATGGCTCCAATTCATCACAGGAGGCTGGCGCAGGTGAGCCTGCGAGCAAGGCCAGGAGAGAAGTGTGACAAGGCAGCAGCTGCCAGGTCTGGGCAGCCTCCAGCTCATATGAGTGGCATCCAAAGGATAAGTGTCAGATCCAGGCACCCCGTAGACAGGAGACAACCTTAGTAGACAGTGATCAATCACAGGTTTGTCTAGGCACAGACAGGGTCCAGGAAGAGCATCACAGTTGTTTGGGAAAGTGGCCAGGTTTGAATGTATAATCAGGCTGTCAGCAGAACCATGTAAGCAAACTCTGGCCAAGGCTCCTAGGCTCATTATCTCATCGAGATCTGTCACCTACTCTTTCAGTTCTTTCAGGAAGGTCTCCAGCATCAAGCCAGGCTTGGAGACCTTGGTAGACCCTTCAGCTGTAGGCCATGAAAGCCAGCTGCTGCCCTGTCAGGGAGAGGACAGTGAGTGTGCAAGTGGATTTGAAAGTTTCCACCCTACAATCAGTGAAAAGAAAAAAAAATCCTTATGAAATCCGAATATGCCAAGACAATGAATTTTTTTTTTCTTTTGCGAATCCTTTTCATGATTTCATGTAGCACTTTTCTCCTAGGGAATTTATAGTATCTTACCTCTGTTATTCCGAGAGTAGTAACATTGGTGGAATCACGTATATTAGTGATTCTAACCTTCACTAAGAGTTTCTTTATGGAATAATAATGACCATACACTTGACGTCATAGGCTTCTAACATGGTATTTATGTGTATATGTAGCGAGCTATAGAGAGGAGAATGACAATGCAGTTTTCAGGCCCTGTGGTCTTTATTGGAAGTTATGAAAGCTAACGGTGTTAGAATTGGAAACTGTTCTCCACTGACTTGTGCTCCTCTGGATTTCCTATGGGGGTTTGCTAAGCTCAGCTTTGCCACAGCAAATTAATACAGATATCTTGACCATCTTGTCCTATTAGATATTATGCAAAATAGTAACTAGGAAAAAATTGAGTAATGATTTCTTTCTCCTCTGACATGACTTTATGTGCATGAAGGTGCCTATGGAGGCCAGAAGAGGGCTATGGGTTACTTGACATTAGAGTTGCAGACACTTTGGGGTGCGGGGAAAAGAACCTGGGGCCTCTGCAAGAGCAGGAAGTGCTCTTGACTGCTGAGTTTTGACTCCAGACACTTGTCTTCCTAGTCTTACAGCACTGTGATTATCTAGTAAAATATCATAGAAAAAATTATTCATTCCTTGTAAGTTAGGCAAGTTGAAATTTTATTAAATTGTGTACCTTATTATAAATTACAAAAATGTTTTGCTAAAATTTTGGCTTTAAAGGATGTTACTCTAATCCATTGCTCAAAACCCCCAGAGTATTGGGTGATTGGAACATTGCATTGGGCAATTTTGTCACACTTCATTCTCTCTCTCTCTCTCTCTCTCTCTCTCTCTCTCTATATATATATATATATATATATATGTTACTTCTTCCTTTGTTGAAATATGATTTTCTACATTGTTCTGTCACATCATGTATCGATTATCACAAATAAGTTGGGCCCTTTAATTTTCCATGCAAAAGGACTAAGCAATTTGACTCAATTTTAAATTGTTATGATAAGAAATGAACTCATGTCCAGGGGGAGGGCGGTGGGGTAGTGGGGGAGCGGGAGGGCCGGGAACAAGGGGAGTAAATGTAAATTTTGCTTTTAACAAAAATAAATGAATAAATTAAATAAATTAAAAAATAAAAAAATAAAAAAAGAAATGAACTCATTTTAAATTTATTCTTGTGAAAAATTTGGTTGTTTTTGGTTTTTTGTTTTTTTTTTTTTTTTACGAGCAAGCCCACTCTTTAAAAACCTGTCTATCGCTATTGTTATACAGGCGTGTCCTCCAGCTACACTGTTGCCGTCAACCTGAGTTCAGCTGTGTTCACTTGCAAAGGATTATTACAGTAAGACTTATTGATTCTTGTCTTTTCCTCAGAGAAGGAAAGGATGGCAGGGTCATGGAACCTTATCCAAATACACAGCCCTCTGTCCAACCAGTGGAAGGCAACTCTGCCCTAATTGTATGTGGTCTCAGGGAAGGGTCAGAAGTGTAAACCCAGGAAGAACTAGGGAAGGGACTCTATCTACCCAACCATGAGAGAGTTGTCATTCGTGCTGGATTTTGACCCTCCAGTATGGTTGCTTTAAGGTCTCCCATGTTCCTTACTATAACATCTCACCCATTGCTCTGTAAATAAATTCTATAAACTTATTACTTCTCCCTGTGAACTTTGGTGTAATTATTCTGTGTTTTGTCAAGAAGACTTAGGAGGAAGGGAGGTAGATTTGCCTAGTGCCTCACCCACATACACACACTCACCCACACGCACTCATACTCCCACTCCTGGAGAAGTTTCTCACAACAGTTCTTAGAAACTCTTCTGTCTATGTGCAAGATTTCTCCTAACAGAATTTTTTTTTCTGATTCTTAATAGTTTCATGAGGGCCTTTGCTTTTCTAAGGCTTCTCTTTACCTTCCTGTCTTGTTGTGATTGATGTCATTGAATCACTACATGGAACAGTCATAAATATTGTATTACATTGTGATATGATATGTATTTACAAATTGAGTCATGTCAGAGAGGAAAGAAAATACTACACAATTTTTTCTTATTTATTATTTTACATAACTATCACTTAATAGGAAAATGGTGTCAAGATAGCTGTACTAAATTGATGTGGCAAAGCTGAGCTTAGGAAAAGTGAGTTGTAAATATTATCACAGTAACATATTATCGGATTCTATTTTAAAATGTCACTTTGTTATAAACTTTTAGTCAATAATTTTGTTCTAGGGTTATTGAGTTTTGTTGTTGCTGCTTGCTTTGTTTTTAGCAAGGCAAAGAAGGAAATGTACAATTTTCTCTCTTTCATACACACACACACACACACACACACACTCATGCATCCACGCACCCACGCAGTGCTGTACTGGAAACTGAACCCAGGGCCTCCCCCATACTGAGAAATCGCTTTGCTGAGCTTGCTCAGATCAGTTTTATTTTTAAGTTTCATTTGGAGAACAAGTCTCACTAGGTCACTCAGGCTGTCTTGACTCACTGTGTTTGACCTTCCTATCTCAGCCTCCAGTCCAGTTCACTGTCCTACAATGCCATTCCATTGTCATATTAACTAACTGGAATTAACTTCAGATTCCTCAGGGTAAGGACTCAGTTCCATAAGCTTTTCCTCACCTCAGATGTCAGATGCAAATATCCAGGCATCGGGTTATCAACACTTCCTTGTGCCTTGGCTACAAAGCTGTGCTACTTTCCCACAATGGGCCTTGAGCATTTGTAGGAATGGCTTACAGGACTCAAGAAAACACATACTTGCTGTTATTGGTGTATGCTATTGTTATTGGCTACTGTCACAAAGAACCAAATGTAAGATGCCTAAAGTGTTGGGAAGGGATGTTGGCACTTTCAGAGCTTCGTTCCTGTTGTGTGTCCTACAAAGAAGACTACTCAGACATGGGTTCAAGTCAATAGAAAATCTTTATTAGTTGGCTGGCAATTATATTGGGTGTTCAGGACCCTCGTGCATCACACCCTGGTCTGATACATCCCAGTTAGCAAGATACATCCCAGTTAGCAAGAACAGTTAGCCAGAATCAGAACTACAGAAGCCAAAAAAGCAAAATCATTATGTTTGGACTTTCCCTGAACAATGAACTTTGATGGATTGGGTCTTTCTTCTGATGTGGCAGGCGGTACTGCCTATGTGTTGGATTCCAAGGCCTGAATGATGTCTCCATCATGGAGTCAGTTGTGCTAAGGTCTGAGGACCTGTAACAATGCTTACTCATGACAGACTCCTGTCCCAGGACCTCAGTGTGTATATCAGTCTAGAAGCTCTCTGAACCTTTTTTGTTTAGGAGGGTGTGTATGTGTACTTCTAATTAACTTATGAAATAGTGGATTTCATTATGACATTATCATACAAGCATATCGGTGTACTTTGGTCATATACAGTCTCATCACACCCCACCATTCTTCCTCTACTCCTACCACTCCCTTTTCTCTTTCTGAATAGTTTCTCCTCTGCTTTTGTGTCATATAAATTTTTAAATATCTCTCTCTCCAAACGTGCACGCACACACACGCACACAAACACACACACACACACACACACACACACACACACTTCTATCCATATATGAGGAGTTTATCTGTCTTACCTATTTATTCCCAAGAGTACTGAGGGAGAGAAAAAGGCACAGTAGATGTGGCTAGACAGCAGTGACAGAGGGACCCAGTTGGGGTGATGAGGCCCTGCTGTCCTTTGCTGGCTGTGGTACTCATATGTGCATATGTTAAATTGACACAGAACTCTACAGTCTTGGGCCCAGTGTCAGTTTTCTCATCTATTGTTACTCTGTAGTTACCCAACAACGTCACACCAGACCTCTCAATCAGTTTTACAGTTTCCCTGAATTCATAATTATTCCAAAATAAAAGCTTTCGTGAGCCTTAGAAGTTTTTGCCTTTAAGATTCCCATTTCAGGGTTCAATTAA
>JAQHUG010000022.1:2107944-2129426 GCA_028555095.1 Dicrostonyx torquatus | reverse complement strand
CTCCCCACCATGGTGATAATGGACTAAACCTCTGAACTGTAAGGCAGCCCCTCTTAAATGTTTTCCTTTATAAGATAAAAAGAACTGAAATTGGGAAAAGGGCATGTTGGGAAGATATGGAGAAACTGGAGGAAGAAAGAGTGAGTAGATATGATTATATGTTTGTATGCCTGTAGAAATTTTAAAAAAATAATAAATTCATAGAATGCCCAACAGTAAAGATACAGTGAGTAATTTCTAAATTTGATGACTTTGTAGGATATTATTTTTCACATCCATATTCATGTTCCTTCTATCCGTCCCTTGAAAAAAAGGAACAACACAACAAACCTTCTAAGTATATCCACTACTTACATCCTTCCTTTACCTTTACCCTTGGCTGCTCAACTTGACGAAACACATTTCAGATGGGTGTAGGAATAGCATCTCCATTTGTCCTTTCTTCTCTGGTACCCACTCACTGTTGTGTCTTCTTCCACATAGCATCTACCCTTATGTGGTTGTGTCATTCACGCCACGGGTTAAAACAAATTATATGATAATGCTTCCCAGAGTCACATATCTCCATTCCCAAACTGCTCTTATGCACTTACGATTTATTTTATCTCAGTACTCATTGGACACAGAATATCTAGTCACTACGTGGAAAGGAACATGCTGAATGATCCATTTCTTTCCTTTGCTCTCAACACGTTTTCTCATCTCTCTGATCTCAAGGCTTTGCCTACAATTTTGGCTTGCTCACTTCATTCTCAAGACTTAGATGAAAGGTCAGTGTGCCCTTTCTCACTCCAGCATCTGACTCCTTGTTCTGATCCACTTTTTTCCCATGTATTAAGAGACCATGTATTGTACTTTTGACTGTCCATCTCCTTCTAAATTGTTAACTCTATTAGAAAGGGATCTTGATCTATTTCTTTTATATCTCAGTCCAAAACATGTGAAATAAGACTGGACCCACAGTGAGAACCTGACCAGTGAATTGACACAACTCACAAGACTTGATTTTGTCATTTGTCAATATCCAGGAAGCTGACCTAAAGTTCTCCCTAAGAATATGTTTTTACTCACTAAAAAAAAAAATGTGAATTCAGATACTCCCTTTTTGCCAATAATGTTGCTGTGGATAGTATAAATATATGGATACTAAGAAAACTTAAAATGAACTACATTTTATTCTTCACTCTCTCCATCAATGCTTCTCTCCCAGGCCAATATATAACCCAGGAAAACAATGGAAAATCAAACAGAGACATTAATTGGAGAGAATGTAGAAACAGTTTTGCAGGTAGACATTTTAGGTATACATCGGCTTAATCAAAAAAAAAAAGAAGGAAGACACAATTTAATTAATGTTAATTTTAACACAGTGTCTGATTCAGTATTCTACTGCTGTGAAGAGACACCAAGACAGTGGCAGCTCTTATAAAAGAAAGTATTTAATTGCAGCTTGCTTTTACTTTCAGAGGTTGATCCCATTAGCAACAAGGCAGGGAAGGCTGGCAGCATGCAGGCAGCAGGGAGAGCAAGTCAAAGCCCACCCCTAGTGACACACTTTCTCCAGCAAGGCCACACCTGCTCCAACAAGGCCTCATTGCCTAATCCTTTCAACTAGTGCCACTCCCGGGCAACCAAACATTCAAATACATAAGTCTATGGGCCTGTTCTCATTCAAATCATTGCAATCAGTTTAAAATATTCCATGAAGCAGTTTGTATTTTGTCTTTCTGCAAATTGAAACTTGGAATAAATTGTAAGATTTAAAATTTTTTATTTTTATCTGTGCGTATGTGTGTAGAAAGGGTGTTAAATGCCCATAAATACAGGTGCCACAGAGGTCAGAGACTCTGGATTCCTTGGGTGCCTCCTGAAATGGGTGCTGGGAATCACCACATGGAGCCTCAACCACTGAGCCATCACTCCAGCACTGACATTTTAAGACGATTTTGAGATGTCATTTTAGCGCAAAGGCCCGTGTTTATTACCTGGGGTTGGAGGCATCTGTCTTGTGCTTCATTTATACTGGGGAAACACAGCTCCTTTGAAGATAACATAGTTCCATACCTGTAATAATGCTCTATCTGGAGGTTCACAGCCTGAGTCTTAGGATAAGAATATTTAGTATCTAGCAATCTTAAGTTGAAGAGCATTCTTGTTATGGGGTTGAGGGGTGTAACAATCACTCTGTGAATAGAGTGAATCAGAGCATTACTGGGGAATTATTTTGTTTTATTTGTTTGTTTTTTAATTGAGGTTTCTGCAAAATGTTTGCAGGGACCAGTCGTTGTTTGTATATAATCTCAAACCCACTTTGATTGGTTAGTTAATTGAGGTACTCCAGCTGAGATGCTGAAGGTGAGAAATGCTGACCCTAGTTGTTACCCAGCCTTCTGGAACATTCTGCGGTTTAGTTTTTAGCAAGTATGAGTGCAGTCATCTCCCTGTTTTACAGTTCCAGAGAGTCTGAGCTTCCTCTTGGTTCCCCAAATTTCTTTCATGCTCCCTAAAACCGCCAGTCCATACTCTTTAAAATCCCCTGGAATCACTGAGACATCAACACTGAGTGCTGAAGAGATGGCTCAGGAGTTAAGAGCACTGGCTGCTTTTCCAGGGAACTAGGGTTTCAATCCCTAGCACCTGTATGGCAGATCACAACCCTCTGTAATTCCAGTTGCTAAGGAACAAATGCCCCCTTCCAGCATCCATGGTACTCCTGTGGGGCACAATCATTCATGCAGGCAAAACACTCATTTACAAAAAGAGAGAAAAGAGAAGTCACTGCATCTGCATTTTGCAGGAGGGCCTGCTTGTTCATCCCAGCTGCCTAACTAGTTTAGCTCCGAAATAACCACACAGAAAACTGTATTAATTAAATCACTTCTTGGCCCATTTGCTCTAACTTCTTATTTGGCTAACTCTTACATCTTAGTTTGACCCATTTCTATTAATCTGTGTATCGCCATGTGGTAGTGGCTTACTGACTAAGTTTCAGCAGCATGTCTTACTCTGGCGGTGGATCCATGGCTTCTCCCTGACTCTGCTTTATTTCCTCCCAGAATTCAGTTCCATCTTCCCTGCCTACCTAAGTTCTGCCCTATCAACAGGCCAGGGCAGTTTCTTTATTCATTAACCAATGAAAGCAGTACATAGACAGAAGTACCTCCCTCTTAAATATTTTAAATGCCATATTCTGAAGGTTTCTGAAAGATTTGAAGATTCCCTATCCATCTGAAATACTTCTCTGTACATCTAGAAAATCTAACTAACATAACTACAAACTTGACTATTATACATGATTACCTATTAACCTATATTTCTTAGTTATACATTACATTTTTTAAATGAACTACATAATCACAATACTTTAATCAAGATCAGAAATACATACACATATAACAAAATTGACCTTAAATTTGTATCAATAAACCAAGATCCATACCAATGCAAATTATTCCTATCTATATCATCTGCACGTCCTCACTCACACCACCAAGGGCAGCCCACAGGCATATCTCTTTATGTGGAAAGATGGTGAGTTCTTGCCATGCTTCCTTAGAAACCACACACCCATACTAAAGGAATTTTCTGGGCAGGCAACTTGGCTCTGTAGGTAAGGGCATTGGCCAAATAAACCTAATGACCTGAGTTTGATTCCCAGGGCCCAAGATGAAAAGAGAAAACTGGCTCCTGAGAACTGTCCTCTGACTGCTGCATGTGCTGTGCCATAACAAGCACACACACACTAAAGAGCTAAAAGAATAATTTTAAATTAAATAATTTTAAGTAGATAATAAACTTAAATAGATAAAAGAATAATGTGTAATTTTTATTAATACTGGAAATGTTCTGTATAAAATAATGGTGCTACAATGAATTTGCAGTTGCAACTCATGCAAAGAGAAACAAAATTGATACAGTGATGATCAAGACCCTACTCTAGCAACCTGTTTAGCTATGTAAGAACCAAAATGTGAGGTGAAAAAGCTTCCGTTGTTGTTCTATTAATTATACAAACAAAACTGATGCTGCAGCAAAGTTGTTTGTGTTGTATAATGTATTAGTTACTTTTTTTCTTTCTATGATAAAACATTATGACCAAGGCAACATGCAGAAGTAAGGGCTTATATGGGGTTTATGGTTCTAGATGTGTAAGAGCCCATTGGGTCGCAGAATCATGGCTGGAGGCAGGAGACAGCAGGCACAGTTGAGAGCTCATTAGCCACACACAGGAAGCAGAGGTTCCTTTGAAACCTCAAAGCCTGCTCTCAGTGACCCACTTTCTCCAGCAAGTCCACACTTCCTAAGCCTCCCAAACAAGACCACCAACTGGGGAGCAAGTAATCAAATGCCAGAGTCTTTGTGTGGGGTTGTCAGGTACAAAGGGTACCCTGCCTCACCCCAAAATAGGGCAGACCCACTGTCTTGTTGAAAACCAAGTTTAGGCTCAGCTCAATCTGGACTATAGGAGGATTTCTGGTGGTTAGATGAAAGTCAGAATTCCTCAGGAACTTGTGAAGCCCATTCTCATCTACCAAAAAGACTCATTTCCCTTATCTCCAGCAAAAGGGACATATGGCTTTATAAGTAACCTGCACCTGTGGCACTTACTGGCATCTTTATGTCCAGAATGCAATCCTAGCTCTTTTGTCTTAGTCACACCTTCTATTGCTGTGAAGAAACACCATGACCATGGCAACTCTTATAAATAAAAAAAAACATTTAATTTGGGTGGCCCACTTACAACTCAGCACTTATAATTCAGAGGTTCAATCCATTGTCAACATAGCAGGGAGAATGGTGGCATGAATGCAGACATGGTTCTGGAGGAGTAACTGAGAGTCATACATGTTGCAGACCACAGCAAGTCTACTGAAACACTGGGCAGTATCATGATCATACGAAACCTCAAAGGCTGCCCTTACAGTGACACACTTCCCTCCAACAAGGCCATACCCACTCCAACAAAGCCACACCTCCCAATAGTGTCACTCTCTATGAGCTAATAGGGCCAACTACATTCAAATTACCACACCTGATCACCCCCTCCTCTACCCTAAAGTCCTTCCAGCCTGTGGACTTACCAACCCTCCCACCCAGCAACTACTCATCCTCCATTATCTGGATCTTTTCTAGGCTCCTACACCTGCTATTTTATGTTTTCTCTCTTCTTTATCCTGTATTGTTCTCCTCTCTCTCAGATAGCCCTGGCCATGTGCCCATGTGCAGTCTGTTGGCCATGTTCGGCTGACTTCTTTCTCTCTCTGCTCTAGACTCTTCCAGATTACTGTAACAATTCTATCTATCTATATATCTATCTGTCTGTCTATCATCCATCCATCCATCCATCCATCCATCCATCTATCTATCTATATCTATCTATCTATCTATCTATCTATCTATCTATCTATCTATCTATCTATCTATCTATCTATCTATCTCTGTCACTCTAGCTCTCTGTTACATCTACAATAAAAAACCTTCATCTTAACCAGACCATGGAAGAGTCATGTCATCCGTTTTTACAAGGCTGTCTATATTGGCTACCACATATGAATTGTGTGATGAAGTAGAGAAATAGGCAGAAATTGCTTTAGCTTTTACTTTCAAGTGGATCAAGAAAATAGAGATGGAGCTAGATTTTTTTTTCCCCAGAGAGAACTGTACTTGATGCTATCTTGTATTTTAGCAATAAATATACTTATATAAAATAAAAGAAAGGAAGTTGGTAAACGTAGAGCGCAGGAGGCACTATTAAAGATCAGAGTCTTGGCTTGAGGGATAGCTTAGTGTGTGATGAACTTGAGGACCCGAGTTTAATCCCTGTGACTCAAATAAAGTTGGAAGGAGAGAACTCAGTTGTCTTCTGACCCCATATGTTTGCCAGGACCCACAATGCTCAATTATACATCACATACACATAATGATGTATTTCATTTTTAGAAATAAGAGTCTGAGCATGAGAGTAGAATCCCATATATAATTAAGGAGTACTCTCTTTCTCTTAGAGGCAGTAGATTTGGTAGTCATTTATGAGAATCTTTTCTTCACTTTGTTCCTGTTTTCTCCATGAAATAAGAACCCAGTCTTTTGCTGAGAGTAAAGAGGGATAAGGATACGCTTGAGGGGAAAGAGAGTGAGGAGAGCATGAAACCCACCTCAGGATGTCGGGTGCATGAAATGCCTGCTGTAATACATGCTTTCTAAGCAACACCAGCTGACAGCACATCTAAGAAAAGGTCACTGTTTTAAACTGAGATCAGTCTGCATGGTTGTTTTCTTGTCTAGCAGTATTATGCTCCTACATACACATAAGGGTAGTTTAAATGTTGGACTTAATCAGAGTCTGGGTGCTGCCAGGCAGTCATGTTGCTAGAATTGTTACATTCAGAGCCTGTGCCTTGGCAGTCCTAACAAGCTATGCTCAGCCATCCGTACTCAATGGGCTAATTAAATAGACAATCATGAAAAGCAAAACAATGGTATCTATTCATTGTAACCAGACTGGGAAGAGGAGAAAAAAATAAAGGGAGCCAAGGATCTCTCCCACTCACCATCAGTCCATCCTTAGATATCTAACACAAGGATTAGACTTAAATTTACACAGTTTAGCAGTCTTGGTCTCACCCATCATTGACCCATTCTTGTCTTGGCTTCGTCTTTCCTATAAAGTGACATCATGACTTGTCAAAATTGTGTGAAACCTCTTTCCAGGAGACAAGCCTTCTCTGGCTGAAGTCAGGCTTTATTCTTGGGCTCTCAGTTAAGGATTCCTGCGGGAAAATTCCAATTCATAGTGGTCCATGTCTTGACACAGTGATAGTCTAAGAAGACTCACACGTGTCTCTCTTTAATCATTCCTACCACCACGGTTACTATAGTGACAGAACGATATAATAGCCTGGACAACAGATGCAAAGGAGCCATTTGAGTAATGGTGCATAAATACCAGCTGATAAAGGACAAGTGAGCAAAAGAGAGGTGACATAAATTTAAATAGTTTTCTTTAATTTGTCCTCAATATGTTGCAAATCAACATAAGTACCAAGCTTAGTGGAATGAAGAGACCAGAAAAATAAAAAACAGAAATCATGTTTGAAAATAAAGATTTATAAAATATTACTACAATTGCTAATGACAAGGGGGAGAAAAGGATGACTAAAAGCATAAATGTCACAGGGATGAAAGGCAGGCTCACATGGACATTTTAGAGGCCATCACTAACCATGGATCTTATGCTAAGTCCTCAGTGAACACATATGTGGGACAGGACAGGTTTCAGATATCTGTAAGATATAGAAATAGACAGAGGTAGAAAGTGATAGGCTCCCATGGCTCGTGTGGTTGAAAAGAGCTCAGATGTTTAAAAAGAAAATAGGATCATGATTTGAAAAATGGCTTTAACATCATAAGCATGTATGTTTTCTCTCCCTGAAGGCTGTAGGATGAGAAGAAAAATCATAATTCTGGTTTGATAGTGGGACAGAGGAAACCATCTTTTGTGGGAAAATCAGATACTTAAAAATATATCAGTATTATTATTATTATTATTATTATTATATGTTTCTGTGATATTTGTGGGCGATCGTGTCCCTTTACACATCTGGAGGCCAGAGAACAGCTCTTCTAGATTTTGGTGGGTTCTGGGGATCAAACTCAGTTGTCAGTTTTCTGGGGCAAACACCCTTATTACCTTGAGCCATCTTGTCAATGCAAAAATCAAATCTTTAATTTGAAACAAATGTGAAGCCATTGCTCACATCCATGCCCTTCAGATAACAGTCTTCCATTCCTCTTCCTTCCCCAAACTCAAAACTCCTCTGAGCCTGCAGCAAATCCCTCCTCAAGAGCTCACATTGCTGTGAGCAATGGACACTGTTGACACTGTGAGGTGGCGGCAGCTGATGAAGGGCTACCTGTCTGCTGGCCAGCTCGCCGAGCCCAGTCAATGGTGAGCTCCAGGTCCTAGTGACAGAACCCATCTCAGTGAGTGAGGAGGAGACACTTTTGGTTGCTCTACACACACATGCATGCATGCATGAACACAGCACAGAACAGACACGGTTGGAAAAGAATGTCTTCATTCCTTAGCTGAAGAGATGAAAAACCAACACCTAGGACTTTTCTATGCCAAGCTCTGTTTTCCACAGAGCACACAGCAAAGTGGGTGTGGGGAGCTTGGAAAATTGGGCAGACTAGGTGTGCAAAGCCCTCCTGCATTACAAGTTTAAAATGTATGTCATCCTAGGAGATTGTCTTTCTCATGATGACACATGGATGAAGGACATGAGTTGACTTGTTCTGATGTTATCTGAGAGGAAGGGGAATAGCATCCTGGACCTCTGTGGAGGAGAAACAGCTGTATTTGTATGATGTGTCAGAGGGTGGGGCTGTGGGAATCCTGCCAGCCACTCAGGAGCCTTTGTGTAAATGTTCCACAATGGGTGGGGTGCGTGAGGATGGAATAGAGGAGAGAGCTGCCTTGCTGCGACAGTACTAAAACTTGCATGTAAAAAAGTGTATACAAGTATATAAACTATGTGCATATAACACTACACATACACACAAACATACAGACACAAATGTGCGCACGCATACACACACACACACACACACACACACACACACACACTATGTGATTCACTAGTACTACCACATAGTAAGTCCACTTAAAATCAATAATGATTATGATGATCCATGTCTGGTACAGATACACCTGGTCCATAGGGGCAGAGCAAGTAGATTCTCTAACAGATATATAACAATGTGAATGGTAAGGTTTATTTAATAGGCTTAGATATTTAGGTATTTGGCTTAGCCAAGATAAAAATCTTAAAAGAAAAATAAACTTCACTAAATCTACCAAACACAAAACTGTGGCCCACACCTCAATAATCCTAGCATTCAGAGGAGAGTTGAGATAGGAGGATCAGAGATAGCCTGGGCTGTGTTATAAGTATAATTATATAAAATAAGCAGGGTGAACTCAGAAATAGAATGGTTATGAATCAGATAAGTGAAAATAAGACTGATTTTATTCTTTCAAATCACAGATAACTAAAGATGAAAAAAAATTTGTTACATACATCTTTCTGCTTTGGAATGTTCAAAATTATGTAAAAAAATAAGCAGCCTTGATAAATTACTCTGTTTTGTAGTTCGTTTGGATTTGGAGACAAAGCCTCACTAAGAGGTCTTGAGTCACCTAGAGCTCTTTGTGTAAACCAGGCTGGCCTTGAATTTACAGAAATTTGCCTGCTTGTATCAATCCTTTGAAATAAAGGTGTGAGCCACCACACCCAGTTGACAAATTATTCTTAAAATGAAAATGTGTAATTTATATGTTTGTTACTTTCATTATTCTTAGCTCTAAGAGGTCAATTTATAAGTTACCAGACTGAAACAAAGGTGAGTAAAGACATAAACTACACAGTCCGAATTCCAGGCAACAAAACAGAATATGGATGCTGTAAACTCCAGCCTTGATCAGAGAAGTGATGGATAAAATAGCTATGTTTTCTCATTTTTGAATTTGATGATACCAAATGACAGCCTGTCTGTGCCATGTCAGTGTCTTTCGGAAATAGATTCACCATGGCCTGCGTTTGCAAATAATAACACTTAGGCACTGTTTAATTCAGAAGATTTCTAGAATTTTATTCCAAAGGGATCATTCCCGGCAATAAAGTCTCCTGTGAGAAGATACTTGTCAGTCATTTATAATCCATAAAGATGTTACTCTCTGAGTAGGTAGTGTAAAGTGGAATAATACACACCCAGGAATAATAAAATATTGGTGAGATTACACAGCAGTCCAAGCAGTGCCATGATATGAGGTGGCAAAGATGGGCCATTGTATGTGACTGCAAAGATGTGAATGCCCCAAAGGTATCAGGGTGACACCTTATTATCAGGTGACAAAATTCAGGGTGATTTCTTCTGCATCCATATTTTCTGCCCCTTTTAAAATATTGCTTGAGTGTGTTGAAAACACTGTATTTCTTCTCTGAAATTCATATCTTCCTTCAGTGTCTGACCCATCTTACTTACCCATCTATTCATTCATTTAGTGAGTCAGTTTTGAGGCAGGGTTTAGCTGTATACTCCAAACTGACCTGGGACTCTGTTTATATCCCAGGCTGGCCTCAAAATCAAAATCCTTCTGCCTCAGTCTCCCAAATTCTGGGATTACAGATGACCATAGTCAGCATCTGTTTTTAAATATTATAGACACCCATATGTGACATTAAAGAGGAATAGCATATTTATACCACTTACATCAGGAAATTGGAATAGCATCTATCCAACAATTTCAAAGTCTCATCTCTAGAAAGCCATCCACTCATCGTCCTGTGCCTGTTAGTGGTCGAGGCCTCCTGTGTGCACGTGTGTGCCTGTCAGTGGTTGAGGCCTCCTGTGTGCATGCGTGTGCCTGTCAGTGGTTGAGGCCTCCTGTGTGCACGTGTGTGCCTGTTAGTGGTTGAGGTCTCCTACATGCACACGTGTGTCTGTTAGTGGTTGAGGCCTCCTGTGTGCCTGTTTATCGGAAAGCTGTCAAGTCCTTGGGGGAAGAGCAGTTTCCTGAAATGCTAGCTATTTTCTGCTGTCATTGCAATGCTGAAAGCTCGGTGATTTCGTCTCATTACTGTGACATTAGTCTTGAGATCCATGCTACATTCATCGTGACCAGTTAAGGCCTGTCACTTCCCAAGTAGGATCTGGGTCCTGGGGGTGATTTTATTTTTGGTTTATCATCATGAAGACATGGACTAATTCCAGCTCCCAGGTGGCTCTCTTCCTCCCCTGAAGACAGAATAAGGATCACTACAAAATAAGCATACGGGAGAAATCACTATCAAGTATAGTAAATGTGATTATTTAATGTGG
The DNA here is from genome assembly GCA_028555095.1 of Dicrostonyx torquatus. Classification (NCBI taxonomy): domain Eukaryota; kingdom Metazoa; phylum Chordata; class Mammalia; order Rodentia; family Cricetidae; genus Dicrostonyx; species Dicrostonyx torquatus. Next base: position 2,118,542 of record JAQHUG010000022.1, on the reverse strand, counting down.
TGACACACATTACAGTAAATAAAATTAAGACAGATTTTCTGGAAATACTTCTTCTCCCTTCCCAAACTTGTTTGTCCTGCACGTTCTGGAAGCCCTCGCACTGGCTGCCCAGTGCGTTCATCTCTGCTTTCACCCTCTTATACCTTCCTGCTTTCCCAGTGGCCTATACTCAGTCACTTGGTGTTTTGTGAATATTTCTTCCTTGCTGTCATGAAGGTCTTCTAAATCCCATCACCTCACCTTTCTGCAGTCTGCCTCTCCATCTGAGGGAGTAGTTTCACCAAAGCACATTCACTAATCTATTTTTCTAAGTACCACAGAGATGCTTTCACGTCCATGTTACACAACACTCTTCCCAGCCACGGTTATGAAACCAACCAGCAGCCAGCAACACAGAGGTGGACGGAATGTGGTCTACAGGCAACAGAATTGCATGGAGTCTCAACGGAGAACTAGGGTACACTGTTAAGGGGGAAATGGTGCGACAGGAGAGCATCCTACTAAGGGGATTCAGCCCGTCTCAGAAAGACATCGTAGCTCCCATCTGTGGTTCCTAGATTTTATATAGAAACCTAACACCATCTATGACATGAAAGCAAAAATCAAACAAGGAGTGCTGACAGAGGTTTCTGTCCCATCCGGTCCAGCAGTCGTTCAGTCCCAAAGAAATATACAGAGCTCTACATTAATTATAAACTGTTATATGTCTGTTAGCTCAGACTTTCTTATTAACTCTTATAACTTACATTTATCCATTATTTTTGTCTGTTAGCCACGTGGCTTGGTACCTTTAATCAGTGAGGCAATTTTATTTATTTATTTTTTTTTTTATTTTTTGCATCTGGGTTACAACTGTAGACTGACTGAGTTTTCTTTCCAGAATTTTTTGGTTTTGGTTGCCCCGCCTCTACTTCCTGCCTGGCTACTAGCCAGTCAGCATTTTATTAAAATAATACATAAGGCCATTGTCCCACAGCAGAGCAAGGAGACCAAAGGGAGGGTGGAGCCTAAGGAAGAACATGGTCAGTGTACCACATGTGTTCGTATGAAAATGTCCTTTTATAAACAGTACTGGGCTCAGTGAATATACCCAAGGGAAAAACTGTAAAGAAATGAAGTTTACAATGTCTTTCCTAAGAATGCCACAGCCCTGAATCTATCATGCTAATGGTGAACCCAGCTCCCGGCCTCCTTCTCCAGGCCTCTCTTTCTCCATATTCTGCTGCAATACACACACCCTCCTGCTTCTGTGTTTTCAGCCACGCGCGAATTCCCCCTGAGTCTCCACTCTTTGCCCCTTCAGCATCCTATTTCCAAATCCGTCAGCCCCAACTCCAAATGCCCTCACAGGGTACCACCTTACAGAAAACGCATCTGTTCGCCATACCTGTGCACATGCTAAACAAATATTAATAGTTTGGGAAGCATAGGGTATTCCCTTCTCAAAGTAGCTAGCACACTGGCTTAAAACAGAAACTGCCATATTTACTAAATGCCTGATTTTTTTCTTTTCTTTTCAGTGGCACCACCCCCCTATACTTATGACCACGAGATGGAATATTGTACAGACTTGCCTCCACCGTACTCTCCGACCCCTCAAGCTTCAGCCCAGCGCTCCCCACCCCCTCCTTATCCTGGAAATTCAAGGAAACATTCCTCCTCCCACAACAGAATATGTGCTAATTAGCAATTTTCGCCAGAATGAAATGCCTTAATTTAGAATCATGCAAAACAAATGATTGCCTACCGGTTAAGGACAAATAATATCTCAGAATGCAGAAAGCCTATGTGGATAGCAGGGTTCCTACCCTGCTCAGAGTTGACCCTAGGTGGAGATTTCTGCTTGGTTCTCTGCAGTCACATATTAAGGGATCTACTGATCCATGCAAGCACTGTCAGATTAGAGCAAGGCACTTGGCAGACAATCTGCCAATCATGCTGCTTTAGGACTAGCTGAAGGAAATTTCAACATTGACCCTAAAATAAAGAAGAACAGAGGATAGTCTGAATTATATCAGGAAACAGCTGTGTTCTTATAGCTTTAGTAGAACAATAATTGCTCATTATTTTGTTTGCCCACAAATGTGCATTAAGTGCCTTGAAGTCTATTCTGTGCCGGCACCATGAGAGGCACCGGATAGAAGAAACCAGAAAGAACTTTTGGGTTTAGCACAGGCATACCTCATCTTGTTGCACTTTGCCCTTTTGCACTTTTCAGGTGTTGCATTTTTTTACACCATGAAGGCTCATAGTAACCTCATACCAAACAGTATCATTCACCCAGCAGTAGGAGCTCACATCCTATCTTGGTATCACATTTGGTAATTCTCACAAAATTTCAAATGCTGTCATTGTTGTTATCATGTTTGCTATGGTGATCTGTGATTGGTTAACAGCTGATACTGTCATAGTCATCTTCTGTTTTGTTTTTAACTCTGTCCCCATAAGACAGAGAAATTAATACATTCATAAATATTGTGTGCACTATGTCTGCTCCACTGAAAAACTCCTCCCCTTACCCTTTCTTCCCCCACCCGTCCCCTCTCTTTTCTGATAACAGTATTGAAATTAGGCATATTATTAATTCAATAATGACCTCTAAGTGTGGAAGCTAAAAGAAGAAGAATATAGCTTTTGCTTTAAACTCAAAGCTGGAAATGATTCATCTCGGTGAGAAAGACTTGGTCAAGTCTGGGATAGACTGAAAGGTTGGTATCTTAGACCAGTTCACAAACTAAGCTCTGAACGTAAATTGGGATTTCTTGAAGGAAGCTAAAATTATCTCTTTCCAAGCACATGTAAAGAAAGAGAAAGGTGACCCATTGTTCATAAGGAGGACTCTTTAGTGGTATGGGTAGCAGATCAAAACAGCCACATTCCCTTAAGTCATAAAGCTTAGTCCCGAGTTAGGACTGAACTCTCTTCCTCCTACAAAGGTGGACGGGGTGAGAACGCTGGAAGAGAGAGATTTGAAGGTCACAGAGATCAGGTCCTGAAGTGAAGGAGAAGAGCTACCTCTCCAACAGCAAAATAAACAGTGAGGCAGCGGACATTGATGTATAGGCCTCACAGCCTCTTCTCCCAAAGACCAAGTTAGGATCGCACATAAAGATGGTTGCAGTAAAACGAAGTCTAGATGAAAGTAAAGAGCCCTACTGTCGGCAGACAAGGTCTTTAGAACTTCCTCACTCAGAGGAAAGAAGCCATCCTAACTCCAAAGCCTTAAAACATAGACTGCCTTTCTCGTTAGTGTCTATGACACAAATGGTGGCTTTCAGATGAAGCCAATACCCAATGTTCATCTAGTAGTAAAAAATTCTAGAACTCTTAAGAATATACTAAATCTACTCAAGTCTATTGTCCATATATGGAACAAGCAAGTCAGTTTTCAATGTAGTCTAATGAATATTTTAAGCCAAGTGTTGGGATTTACTGCTCAGGGGAAAACAAGATTCCTTTCAAAATGTTACTGCTCATTGGGAAGGCACTGGCCAACCATGGAGATGTAGAAGAGACAAAGATGTTTTCACGTTACTCATGTCCGAAGCCTTCTGTGTCCCATAGATTACAGGTAACTTCAGCTTTCAATCCTTACTACTTAGGAACTGTCTTTATAAGGTCATGGCTGACATAAAAATGGGGTCTTCTGGAGGCTTGACAAAATATATTAGAGGCATCCTGGAAAAAACTCGCCACTGAAAAGCCATCAAAATCATCCATGATTCATGAAACCAGATCAGGATATCAGTATTAATATTCATCTGGACTAAGTTGTTTTCAACCCTCATGCATAATTTTGGCAGTTTGAAGACTCTGGCGGAGGAAGGACCTACAGATACGGTAGAACCACAAAGGAACCAAATTAGAGATAGAATTTAAAGATTTTTAACTCAATTTACACCTCGTGATATCACTGCCAGATGAACAATTGCTCCTTATGCGTGAGCCCTGAAAAGTGGTTTCTTTGGGTGAAATATACTCCCGGAGAAAGGTGCTGTGGGCAGAGATGAGATGATCATAGAGGGTTTGCTTTTAAGTTACTTGATACGTCAGCAGCAGAATTGGAGATAACGACAAATTTGAAGGAAGATACACTGTTTATTAAAAGCTACCAAAGAGCATCACACACTGGCAGAGAAGCCTTTTGTAGACAGCAGGCTTTGCTTCATTTGAAGGCACTGACATTCAGCATCAGCAACCACCAGCCTAGTCACTAAGCAACCCTCATCACCACCAACCGAAAAGATTTGGGTCCGCTGAAAGCTCGGTTGCTAGTTGCCTTTTTTTTCAGCGATAAAATATTTTTAAGACAGGTGTATACATTACTTTGAAGAAACTTAATAAATGGCAGTGCGGTCTAAACATAACTTTAACATGCGCTGGGAAAGCGAAAAGCATTCTTTTGCGAAGTCTGTGATCCTTTTGTGAAATTTGCCTTACAAGAAACACAGTAAGTTTCACTGGGGACATGGAAGAAGTATTACTGGTATGGGTAGACAATCAAACTAATGGCTGTCTCTAAGATACACCTGAAGAAATAAAAAACAGTTGCAGCAGCATTATTGTTGACTAGGAATTTTGTGAAGATCCCTGCCATCCCATCAAGATTCCAAACAAAATCTAGCTATGCAGTAAAGAAATATTCTAGAAAGGATTTCTAAAATAAAGAGCAGATTAGTCCCATCAGCTTCAATTTTTTTTCTTATGCTTGAGGTGGGTGTGAAATGACCGGTTGTATCTCCAGTAGATTAATCTTATTCATTAATTTGATTATTTAAACAAAATGAAAGGGGCCCAACAGGTTCTGGGAGCTAAAATCTCCTTAGTTATTACAAACCCCTTGGCTTTAGTCACTAGTGTGATGAAGGTTGCTCCAACTATGGACTAAATGTTGAGACCCATATTCCCAGAGATTTTATATCAGTAATAAAATGCCAGAATTTGACCATATGCTACAGACTGTTTTAAAGGGGGAAATAAAATTTAATTTCTTTCTATAGAAATATGCTCAGATGTAATAGCCAATTTTTTATATTTTATAAACTTTAAATAATCTATTCTTTTAGAAAAGTTACATAATTAATGAAAAAGGTAAGGAGGCACCCTTATCTTTTATGCAAGTGCAGATTTTTATGAAGTGCTTACCTTTAAATGTAAAGGCAGTCAATAAATAATTCAAATGTGCTATAGTCTACTTCCAGTGGCCTTAACATTTGCCTTTTATGTAGGTCCTTCTGTGTACTTTTAAACTACTTGCTGAACACTGGGTATGGATGATGAGACCTTTCTGTCTCTTTAAAAGGGAGCCTTAAACATTTAACCCAATATCATGATTATAATTCATTGGCATTCCAAGATCACATTAAGACTTGATGAATAACCAAAAGAAATAGTTGGGAAACATTATGAGTGAGCAGTGGCTTTTATTGTAACAAATATCTATATTAGAAATGTGTCGATCTGACTGAACCTGGTCTGCAGTGAGGTATGAAGGCTCAGTTTGTTTGGAATGACTTGCTTGGCTTAGGTGAGGATAATCTTAGGAAGATGTGACGCCTTCAGGGGCTCCTGACTCTTCTGGTCAAAGGCTCCATGTCTCGCAGGAAGTATTAGCATCGTGTTAACAGTCCACAGGCTTTAATTTATTTTTCCCGTGCAAATGTGATTAGTCTCTACTCCTCTACAGCTATAATTCACAATGCCAAACTCTCTGGAGTTTGAGCATGTTGTCTGCAAATGCACTACACGTTCCTAAGGAAAGAGGCAAGGCTGTTGAAATGGAATGCTCATCGTCGCGCTAATGTAGATCCACCATGTGCCTCCTATGTTCTATGTTACCTGCCCGGGAACCATTTCTGTCCACACCATCTCTCTTCGAGTGGTTTATGGCTTCCCCTAAGGTATAGCACAAGCCTATACATTTACAATAGATGAAGGATTTTACTGCTTTTATTTAGTGTCATAATAGCGTAAACAGATATGTCATAGATGTTTAAAGTTCACTGATGTATATGGAGGAAAGCAATATCTGATGTAAAATTTTGGATTATGATTATTTAAAAACTAACATTTGCTATGGCTAAATTGTTTATCATAAGGAATAAAATGAAAGAACTTATTGTAGCAAGAGCCTCATTGTAACTGTCTTTTGCCATTATTCTTCTGTTCTATTTCTGCTGACTTGGTCTTTTTTCTCTGCACTAGAAATAGGTATGGATCCACACTGACTTTTTAATCCTGCCTCTCACCTGATTTGAGGAAGCCTATCTTACCTGTGATAGCAAAATTTCTGCTCTCTGAAATATGAATAATATAATGGGTCTCAATGGGTTTTCTGAAAGCTAGCTGAATATATGCAAAAATTCTAGTTTGGAGCCTGAGTCTTGGAAAATATACTATCCATAAGAGCCCAAATTAATTTTTAAATATGCCATAAAATAACAGCCTCTAGACCTGTGCATTTAGATTTAAATGAATTGAAATTAAATTAAGTGAAAAAAATTCTTCATTCTCACTAACCCTATTTCAAGTGATGTATAGCCTTGTGTCTTACTTTGGGTTCTATTGTTGTAAAGAGACATTGTACCGTGACCATGGCAACTCTTACAAAGGAAAACATTTAATTGGGGTTGGCTTAGTTTTAGAGGTTTAGTCCATCATCATCATGGTAGGAAACATGGCAACATGTAGGCAGGCATCATACTGGAGAAGGAGCTTAGAAATCTACATTTTGATCCTCAGGCAGCAGCGAGTGAACTGACTTGAGCTTCTGAGAACTTAAAGCCCACCTTCACAGTGACACACTTCTTCCAACAAGGTCACACCTCCTAAAAGTGCCATTTCCTATAAGAAAAGCATTCAAACACAAGTCCAAGGAAGTCATACATATTCAAGCCACAACACCCATATGACCAGGGTCTGCCTTCTAAACAGTGGTGCACTAGAAACATCTGTGAAAACTGTGAGGTAACAATGAGACTCTAAAGATCTCAATCACTTCCAACTAGGGAGCTTGCTAACTTTGTCAGTTAACTGTAATGTCCTTAAATATTGTTGGAAAAGAGTATTGCGATACTTACAGGCTGTGCTGTGCAGAGGCCCCATGAACAATGATACCCTTTCAGTTCCTCCTAGAAATGGAGATGGGAAAGCAATTGCAAGAGTTAATTCACTAATGGCCAGAGAGAGACCATGGGTCTCATATTGGTCAGACAACCTCAGCAACTCTTCAGAGTCAAATAAATTCTGCAAGTGCCAGCTCAGTTCTAGCTAAGACAGGAGTAGTCAGGGCCAGCGTCACCTTCTTAAGGCACATCACTATATTACTCCTTCTGTTTTCTATACTCTTCTAAAATCCAAACAACACATGCCACACATCTCTACTACTCCAATCTTGTCTTTGTCCAGCCAAGCCCATTTTGACAAATCTTGGTTGTAGATGATGTAGGTCTAGCACCCATGATACAAGATCAGTATCAAAGTATGGAGTGCTTTGTTTTTAAATTTTTGTTTCATGTATCTATTATTCATGATATTTTGTTGTTCTATTTTTTAGCTTCATGTAAACAGCCTACCTAACACCAGATTCTAAGGTCAAAGGACCCCTTGGTTTCAGCACTTCACTCAGAGGCTGTTTAGAAAGTGAAATACATATTAACTGTTTATAGACACAGTCTCTATGTGATAAGGCTGCGTTTTCATGATGATCAATTTCTTTACGTTAGGTTTCATTTCAAGATGTCCAGATCTCTAAGAAGGGAAAGTGACCTGGGTGACTAAAAAGACCCTCCCTCAAGAAGCCTGCTTTCTACCCTGACTAACCCTGCCCCCAGCTCTTATCTCCCCTTCAAATTGAGAAAAGAGCCCAGCTTGAGAATGGAGATGCTTTGATTTCCGTTTCAGTCTCTACCATGTCTTAACTATATGTTCTGAACTCTGTGTGTGTGTGTGTTTGTGTGTTTGTGTGTGTGTGTGTATGTGTGTGTGAAACATATATATCATCACTGTGTTTCAAAATATAATCAATATCACCATTGCCAGGTTGTTGCAATTAATACAAGCAGAGATGATAGATAGATAGATAGATAGATAGATAGATAGATAGATAGATAGATAGATAGACAGACAGACAGATAGATTCACTTTCCAGCTTTGTGGCCCATGCGAATCCATGCTACTTCTATAATCAATTATATAATTACTTGTAGCTGTGTGACAAAGCACCTCAAAACCGAGCAGCAGCAAATACCACTCACATCTCCATTTCAACAGATCAGGACTCCAGGTCGCTTCCCCTGCATCTTGGGGCACAGGAGCTCTCCCAAACTGCAGCCTATCAATGCACGACTAAAGAGGTCTCCTTCAAGCTCTCTCCCAGGCAGAGCTGATGATAAGAATAAGTTTTTTGAAGGCATTTGGATTGAGAACCTCTTCTGCACATTGGCTATTGGCTAGAGGCTGCATTCACTTTCTCACCCTCTGGGCCTCCCCACAGAGCAAGCAAAAGAGAGAATCCAAGGGATAAATAAATACAGAGTACCAGGAGGACTGAAATCACAGGCTTTTGAAACTTCAACTAGTTTGAAAATGAAAGCCCACCATATCTACTATAGCTACTGCTTAGAATCTGGGTACTGGGTTCAGTTCACACTGAAAAAGAGGAATCACACCAGGGCCCAGAAAGAAATAGGTGGAGAGTGTCAGGGGCCTTCTTTCCCACAAGCCAGGTACTTTATCACAGTCTCCTGTGGCAGCTATTTGCACTTCAGATGACACAGAAAAACAAATGTTTCCTTCTAACAAGAACATAGTGAGTCAACAGCTAAAGGAATCCCAGGGCTGTGTCCAGCGATAATCAAATTGCTTTTATTGAAGTGACAATAGTAGGAAGATCTGGCAACAATCAAAGGCCACGCTAACTAAATGCTATGTCCCTAAGTAATATTGAAGGAGACACATGAGGCTTGTGTTTCTCATAAATTCTGCTCTGCACATTGGACTTGGCAGAGGACAAAGTACTCCACATGCCCGCTCACACACACCTCTACAGACACGTCTCAGCATAGTCCCAAATTTGAACCTCTTCTTCTCAGTTCATTCCAGGATGTGTATGTCATCTTCACCGAGCAAACTCCCAGACAAGCTTCCAGATGGAAGTTCATGCATCAAGTTGTTCCTCCGCCTAAGCCTGAATACCGTCCGTAAAAATAGAAACAATAAGTCGGGAAAAGGCTTGAGTCTGTACATATGTGGTAAGGAATCTTTGCCTTCTCAAGCGGCTTACGGAATCTGGTTCCTTCTGTTGGGCTCCTCCTCTTCTAAGCCATGATGAGTGACTTCTGGGTGTGGAGGAACATCATTTTTTCATATGTATTTGGCTGTGGGTGGTAAATGAGAGAATTGGACTTGTTTCTATGGACTGAAACATGGACATTTTAATTTTTCCTAACTAAAATCCAGAGACGTAAATGAGATTTCTGTACCTTCTCATGAATCACTCTCTGATGATCATGGTGGAAGCTGATCTGAATTGAACACCTCTGAACAGGCTTTGGAAAAGAACCCTCAGAGCCCTTCACCAACAAGCGAACATAGAACATTAGTTTCCTTACGTGGTGGCCTTGGAGATAGATAATTCTCTTGCTTATTCTGTGGAAATGCCTTCATTCCTCCAGATGTAACCAAAGGGCCCAAACTCAGAGAACACTATAGTAGTTTTGTGTTTGTTTTGTCAAAATTCACTGTGTTCCTCTTCTGCCCACTTTTTTTTCTTGTTTTTTCAAGACAGGGTTTCTTGAAGAAGTTTTGGAGCCTGTCTTGTAGACCAGGCTGGTCTTGAACTGGGGAAGCTGAGGCAGGCAGATCTGATGCTCAGAGGCCAGGCTGCATTACCCATGTTACAGATGAACACAAAAGACCCTGTCTCCAAAAACAACATGGACATCTCATGAGGAATGACATCTGAGATTGTCTCTAGCCTCCCCATACAAGAAAACGTGGGCATTCACCTTACATGCACTTGGGCACCCACACACATGATCATACACAAAAATTGAGCTTTCAATAGGGCGAGCTAATAGTAAATAGAATATTCCACATGGTATCCAGATTCTTAGGTGTGGATCAAAGAAATGGACCAATGCTGGGGCTTAGTAGTCTTTAGCTGATGATATATCTACCCAGACTAGTGAGCTGTGATATTAAGTATAATGTACATGCCTGTCCATATAAATGAAGACATCCATCTTGACTGACTCCTTTAAAATAAAAAAAAAAAACTAAAGGCCAACTTGGGAGAATCACATATCTAATTCTTTACATTGAAATTGAGTTTCCATATTTCACATAAGAAAGAATTGCTTCATAAGTCACATTCCCATAGAACAGATTCTGGTGTCACTCAGACTTTAGCTACAGTGTACAAGCGACTCACTTTGCAGCATTTGCATGAAAATGAGATGCCATGATTCACTCATTGCCATTTCTTAGGGGTATAACTGAAAAAAAACTGAATATTATAAAAAGAAGCAAAATCAGTTAAGACAGGCTGGAAATGAGGAGCAAAGGGCAAGCATTTCTTGTGCTGTTATTGAGAATAT
>JAQHUG010000022.1:2089533-2107279 GCA_028555095.1 Dicrostonyx torquatus | reverse complement strand
TCTGGAGATGTCATTGAGAATCTGGAGATGTTATTGAGAATATGGAGATATTATTGAGAATCTGGAGATGTTACTGAGAATCTGGAGATGTTATTGAGAATCTGGAGATGTCATTGAGAATCTGGAGATGTCATTGAGAATCTGGAGATGTTACTGAGAATCTGGAGATGTTATTGAGAATATGGAGATATTATTGAGAATCTGGAGATGTTATTGAGAATCTGGAGATGTTACTGAGAATCTGGAGATGTCATTGAGAATCTGGAGATGTTATTGAGAATATGGAGATATTACTGAGAATCTGGAGATGTTACTGAGAATCTGGAGATGTCATTGAGAATCTGGAGATGTCATTGAGAATCTGGAGATGTTATTGAGAATCTGGAGATGTTATTGAGAAAATGGAGAAGTTATTGAGAAAATGGAGATGTTTTTGAGAATATGGAGATGTTATTGAGAATATGGATAGCAATAGTGTATCAGCCCACATTGTAAAGTGCAGAACCCCCCTTGCAAAATGATTCTCAATAGACTCATCCTTACAAATGTCACACCACATGACAACAATGACAAACACCTGTGTGTGTGAATGTGGGCACGTGTATGCCAAGTACTATTCTAACACACTTCACATTCAAATTACATTTGACCCTGCTCAACAGTATGTGGTAGGGACTATGAACATCCTCAGGTTTTCACAATTAAAAACTGCACTGACTTCACAGTTCAAAAGGAAATGCATTTCTTTCAGTAAGAATAAATGTTCCGTAAGAATAAACTGAAAGAATAGGTTCTTTCAGTAAGAATAAATAAAAGTAAATAAGTCAATGAATACATCTAGACTTGCTCCTGGGAAACTTTGCTCCTGAGAGAGTCTTGGGCCTGGTGGAGGTTTGAATTCCAAGTGAATTCCTGCACATGTTTGAACAGTCTTAATGACTCACATCCTTCTGTTTGTTCATCCGTTGTAAATCTTCCTTTTGCTGCACTGGTTCCAGTTTTCATAGCAATATGGGCAAGACAACAGAGTGGTTGGATGCTTACCTCTGAGACAGCATCTGGGTCCAGCACCCAGCTTTAATAGATTATACCCAGGTTGTCTGATACCTGAATATTAGATACCACAAAGAATGAATGATATATATGCACGTATGCATTTATAGGTTAAAAACAGAGTATTATCTATACTTTCAGACATCTACTGAATGGCAGGTCTACTTTGTCCAAATATTCCTGTGAAATATGTAGTTGGCATTGGGCTAATCCATTTTTAGAAGTTCAAGATCATTACAGAATATTAAATAAAATATATATGTATGTGTGTGTGCACATATATACCAAAAAACTGGACATTGCTATAGATAAGAAGTAACCTTAAGATAAGAGTAATAGCTAACTAGTTTTACACAAACAGCAGAGTTCAAAAATAACCACATTAGGCTGTCTTCTGCTGCTGCCACAGAATACCTGAGGCTAGGTAATTTGTAGTGAACAGAAATTTATTTGAGTCACAATTCAGGAGTCTGAGAATTCCTAAAGAATTTCCCCAGTTCTGGTGAGGGCCTTCAGATACATCAACTATGGTAGAAGATAGACTATGAGAACAAAGGAACAATGGAAGAATAGAGGACATGATGAACTATTATAACAAGCCCGGCACAGTGACCTTAATGCAGTAACTGAGGTCAAGACCAAGGCTGAGCAAGTCCTAGTGTGGTATCTCCAGCACCTTTCTACTCTACTCTCCTCTTTCTACTCCATTTCTTAAATATCTCATCTTTAACAAACACTTGACAAGCATCATCTCATTTGGTAATAAAACAGCCAGTAGTCCATGGGGTGAGAAACTTGCTCCCGGAGTGTTCACAGTAGCAGAGCAGCTTGGAGGGCAACGTGTTCACATAAAGTGCTTGCTCTAAATGGAAAAATAAAAGTATATGTTGACAGAGACAGGCCCAATCACCAAGCTTCTACTATAATATGTAAAATTGACCTAAACTATCATCTCAGCAACCAAAGAAGAGCTACAAGTACTGCATAGATGAATCTTCATTAACATTCTTTGTTGGTTTTTTTTTTCACAAATTACCAAGTGAGAGCCTTGTATGACAGTTGCAACTGTGGGCTCTGTGATCTTCCAGAGAGCAAAAATCCTTAGCACTTCATTCTAAAAGGAAGGATAATGGATAAAAGGAAAAGTAGTGTATCCATTGTGAAAATATCTGGGGGACAAAAAGCAGTGATGAATAAGAGAAACAAGATTTGGTGTAAAAAAAAATAGCAGACTATGTTTGCTAGGAAATTGGGGAGACTTTCTCTGCCATACTTTTAAAACAGAGAACTAAAGGTGAGGAGGGAGACAGTAGTGTGAGAGCCCACAGGAAGAAGGAGCAGTACATGCTGAGAGGCCTGAGGCTGGGACACAGCTTATTTAAGGAAAAGCAAAGAGACCTTTAAGGCTGGGATACAATAAACTGAAGAAAATAAGGGTGGAGATAATAACAGAATGGTAAGCATTTAGGAATTTACTCTGAGTGAAATGGAAAAAAATTAATGAACAGTTGTTATAGGATTCCCCTCTGTATGCTGTGAATACCACTGGTTAATAACAAAAGTACTCTGGCCTATAGCAAGGCAGAAGTTAGCTAGGCAGGGAAAACTAAACTGAATGCTGGGAGAAAGAAGGCAGAGTTAGTGAGAAGCCATGTAGCCTTACCAGAGACAGATGCCAGAACTTTACCTGGTAAGCCATAGTCTCATGGTGATACACAGATTAATGGAGATAGGTTCATTTAAGATATGAGCTAGCCAGAAATAAGCTTAAGCTATTGGCCAAACAGTTTTGCAAATCATATGGTTTCCTTGTGATTATTTTGGGGCTGAGCAGCTGGGAACAAACAAGCAACCTCCTACAACAGACAGTGATGGTAGAAGACACAAAATAATCTCACACTAGCTCAGCGTTACATATAATAAAGGATTATTTATTTAGGGGAGACTCACAGATCACTGCCTTAGATCACAGTCCTCTACATGAACAGAGTCTAGCAGTCAGAAGTGAGAGCCAGAAGCAAAGAGAATGATCACATGCTTTACAGCTGCATTTATAGTATAAGAGACCACACCCAAGTGGGCTGGTATCTTAAAGGCTATTGACTAAAGGAGTGGAAGGAGCTCCCACAGCACCTTCCATTCTGTTGGCAGAGGTTTCTGTACCGTCTGGTCCCCCAGCTGTTCAGTCCCAAAAAAAATACACAGAGGTCTACATTAATTATAATCTGGTTGGCCTAGTAGCTCAGGCTTCTTATTAACTCTTATAACTTATATTAGCCTATAATTCTTGTCTGTGCTAGCCATGTGGCTTGGTACCTGTTATCAGTGAGGTATTTTCATCTTGTTTCCTCTGTGTCTGGGTGACAGCTGCAGACTGACCTTTCCTCTGCCCAGAATTATCCTGTTCTCATCGCCCCACCTCTACTTCCTACCTGGTCGCCCAACTGTACTTCCTGCCTGGCTACTGGCCAATCAACGTTTAAATAAAAATAATACAAGTGACAGGATAAAAGAACATTGTCCCTCAGCAAGACAGTATTGAGACAAAGGAGATAGATGGAAGATAGATAAAATATGTATACATATTTTATGTGTGTGTGTCCAGCAATAAAACTCCAAAAGAAGACAAGACTAGTTTGAAAATTATGTTTTGTGTGTTTCCATTTTTCTTTAATTTCTTAAGGTGAGTTGGGGGGGGTATCTCTGTGGTAGAGCACTTGCCAAGTACATGCAAGGCCCTGGGTGCCATCTTCACTGAGTCAGAAAAAAATGAGGGAAGGAGAGAAGGGAAGAAGAGAGGAAGGTGGAAAGGAAAAAACAAATTTTCTTAGGTCTTCTCTCTGAAATGTTTGCAACCTGTTTGTTGTCTCTGGACCAAAGACCAGGTCTCTTTCTGTGGGTTCTACCTAGTATCTACTTGTGCATGGGCAGTTTGCTCCTGAATAAAACATGTGGTTGGTTTCATTCATTGTGTCGATGGCAGATAAAGATAATAAAGTTTATATCAGATAAGATAAAGTGAGGGATGATAATTCTGTGGCTTTTATGAATGTTCAAATGGAATATTTTTGTCAACTTTCTGATAGAAACAATGCATAATTCTGGCCCCTCATTTACACTGGCATTGTGATCTGTGATATATTTAATATCTATCCTTTGTGCATATCTTTGGGTACACATAAAGCAAAAGTGGAAAGTATTGTTGACTGTGCACTGCTTACCTGCTTACCTGCTGGGTGATGCAGAACACACTAGCAACAAGTCACAGGAAGAAAGGTCTACTCATACAAGGGCAGCAATGGACCGCAGAAACCTAGGAGACATTGAGGTCTCAACACAGCCTAAAATCTTGCAGGCAATGGGGTCAGAACTGGGCATTTGCACTGTGAGTAAGGGACTTCGGCAAGTAGCCTGGATTTTATACCAGGGTTATTTATATGGCTCATCAGGATAAAGTGCTTCAGAGAACTCTAGGCCACTCCTCCCAGAGGCAGACTGTGGGCTGTTGTGCCCATTGTTGTAAGTAGCATTTTTTTTTCTCTCAAGCTCTGTGCCTACAAGAATCACTTCAGCTAGAGATCCTTAAACTATTTTCATCTTTGTCAGAGGGGCTTATAAAACTAGGACCCAAACAAAATTTGGATATGGTGTTATTTGGGACAGTTACCTTCCTCTCGGATTCAGTTTGTCCACACCCTGTAGCACCACCCCACAGTACAGACATCTGTAGCAACAAGAGACAGTCTGGGATAGGTTTCTTCTACTCTGACATAAGCTTTGCAGGAAGTAGTTGAAAGCAGGCAAGAACCAAGCGTATTGCTGCATATGCATCAGACTCAGCACATACGAGCCAATGAGCACACCGGGATCTCCAGAATCAGTGGGAGATGGATTCAAACCTCTGTTCCATCTCTGAGATGCTGCAGGACCTTCCTGAAGTGACAAAACTTCCCAGAGCCTCAGTTTATCCAACTGTGAGTTATAACCAAATAGTGTGAATTGTAGTCTTGCTTATATTTCTAATAGCTATCTGTGATTTCTTTTTTCCTGACTATGTTTCTCAGGTCCTCTTGTAAGTGGGGTGATGGAATTGCAGGCCTAGGCCACAATACCCAGCTGTCTGATATTTAATTTTATATGATTTTCATCTATTTACGGTACTCAGTTGCTTATTCAGGTACTATATATGTTACTCTGGAAATATTTGTAAGTCCAATGGACATTTATAATAAACTGACTGTTAGCAAAGCAGATCATTAGCTATGGGCAGGCCTCACCTAATCTGTTGAAGACACAAAAGCATATAGGACTCATGAGGAAGAAGGAATTCTAAGACTTCAGGATGGGAACCTTGATGAGTTTTAACCTCCACATAGAATGATCACATGATCCTGTTTTTTTTTTAAATACATACATTGTCCCACCAGTAGATGAAGAGCTACAGGGGACCAATGGCTCCTGGAAGAAGCCAAATCAGTTCCTTCCTTGATTAGTTCCTGTATATAATGTCCAATCACAAGTAGCCAGCACATATGAGTAACATGAAATGAAATCAGTAAGTTCTCTATTCACATGTATATGTACAATAAAAATTTAAGAGGAGATTGCAAATTTCGGGAGACACAGCAGGAGGTGATGAAGAGAGGGGGAGCAGGAGTGGTACAGATGGAGTGCTCACATGTGAAGTTCTGCAAAAATAAATATAGAACAGCATTTGTTTCCTGTAGACTCAATAATCCATTGTCTGATCTGGCTATTTGATCCATATCATGTAAGAATATCATAAGTGCTCAGGGTTGCTTGACTGCCTATTCCCTAACACAAATGAGACCATCTCCACATGAAAATTGGCTTTGCCTTTTTTGTCTTCCTAGGGAAATCAAGGGAATGTGTGAAGAGGAGAAAGATTCCATTCTAGGGAGTCCTGTGAAAAAATAACTACAGGGGTCGATCTGTCTTTTGCTACTGTACTTTCACAAGAAAAAATAGTAATGAAGTCAGTGTGTCACTGACCATCATTTGACCCAGAAATCAGCCCCAACCAAGGTCTCATTCCACCGTAAGAGAAGGCCTTAGTCTGGCCACAGTCACTTATTTCAAGAGATAGCTGTTGGCCCAGTTTCTGAAAAATCACCTCACATCAAGTTCAGGACCAAGCTATGATTCACTTGAGCTCTGGCTTCAGAAGAAAAAAAGACGAAGGGGAAGAAAAAGAAAAAGAAGAATGATTTCAAAAATAGCCCCATCAGAAGGAAAGCTGAAAAGTGAGGTCAAGGTTTTTCTTTGTTAGCGAATGCAATAAAAATAATATAGTTCCCTGAACACCCTCACCTCTCGACATGAAAATCCAAGGAAAATCTCAACCTGAAGTTAGCTCCCTTACAGGGCTGACACGTCTTATAAGATTGATGGATGCAGTATGACTACCCAATAAGCACAACTTGATTCTCTCCTCGCTTGACAACTTCCTATTGTCTGTTCGACTGAGGAAATTTCACCGGAGAAAACATTGATGTAATCACTGTTTAAGAACACTGTCACAGAACTCTGCAGTCAAATTAAATCAATTCAAGACTGCAGTTTGGGCAGTCTTCTTAATGCTAAGAAAACAAATCTCCTGCCAATAAATGCGTGTCTAGAGAAGTGGGAGACAGATGTAGGCAGCATGTCTTTGGAGGACAACACAGAAGCTCTGCAGTTGCAAAATGTGCCATCCTCACCTCTATGGCTCCATTTCAAGTAGACGAGCTACAGGAAACAAGAGGACAAATATGCAAAGATGTTCTCATAAGCCCTGCAGTTGCAATGTTGCATGTAACATTAACTCAGCAAGTTACACACTATGGTGAACCATACCATAAATAGTCTACATCTACCACAATGGAGCTACACTGCACAAAATAAAACAAAAAAAAGGAGAATTGACTGTTGTTTAACAGAAATTCTATCATCTGCCTATTAAAAGACAGAACTATATAGGTGCCATGCAAGTTCCCAAAGGAGGGAAGTAATCAATGCTTCTACCTAGCTGTGATGCTTTGGTCAACAGCAATGACTAGTATGGCAAGACAGCACTAAGGGTGGAATGGTGGCACTTGTAGCTTGGTAGTAACCAACCGCTGTCTAAATAGACTTAAGCCTGACCCAACAGAAAGAAAATCAAGGCTCCTACTGGAAACCTACCCAACTGTTCCGGTCTAGTGAAGTCACAGATCTTCAAGAAGACTCTTCTGTCACCACTTTAATAAGCCAGCATAATTCCTTATCCTATTTTCATATTTTTCCTTATACCTACAGATAAGTGTAACTCTTACCCCTTACCAAAGAAATTTTCATTTGCAGAACATTACAGAAAAAAAAACTGGTCAAAACGCAGAAAACAATTGATATGGGAAGTCTAGCTCCAAAAGATACAATGTTAGTCCTGTATCTAAGGCTCAGGGAACATTGTGGAAGAGGAGGTGGAAAGATTGTAAGAACACCAGGACCAAAATATGTGCTTATGTTTCTCAGATACAACAGAAAAGCCACACTAGGATACCCCAACAATGTGACTGCCTAAATAAGAGCTGATTAAATAGAAGATCATACCAACATGTGTTGTGAAATAGTATTTTAAAATATGTTACATTTGTTTATGCTGTGGAATAATTGTTTAAAGACATGTTGCATTCTTTTACGTTCCACTTGTTTAACTCTGTAAAGCTGTGATACTGCGCCTGTCTAAAACACCTGATTAGTCTAATACAGAGCTGAATGGCCAATAGCAAGGCAGGAGAAAGCATAGGCAGGGCTGCCAGCAGAAAGAATAAATAGGAGGGGAAATCTGGGAGAAGAAAATAAAAGGAGAAATAAAAGAAGAAGAAGAGGACATCAGGAACCAGCCACCCAGCTACACAGCAAGCCATGGAGTAAGAAGCAAAGAAAGATATAGAAAAATAGTAAAAGGTAAAAAGCCCAGAGGCAAAAGGTAGACAGGATTTTAAGTTAAGAAACTCTGGCAAGAAACAAGTCAAGCTAAGGTTGGGCATTTATAAGTAAGAAAACATCTCCTGTGTGATTTATTTGGGAGCCGGGGGTGGGGGTTGCAGATCCCCAAACAGTAGAAAGCCTAAAGAGTAAAAACAACAACAAACATGGTAGGTGGCAATCTCACATGGTCCCACCCCTAAACATAGGAATTCCATAAGCAACTAAGGAATTTTTAGAACAGGACAATGAGTCTTCCCCAAAAAAGAGTTGCCCAATTGGTTATCCAGTCCTAATTAATAGGTCATCCTTGAAATCATATACATACAAATGCTACTAAATAGAATGAACAAATTATGTTTATATACTTATGCATGTAACAATTGTAATTAAAGAAAAAGAGGCCATAAATTTGAGAGGGAGCAAGGGGTGCAGAGGAGAAGGTTGGAAGGATGAAAGAGATGTGAGAAAATAATGTATTTATATTCTAGTTTCAAAAAATTAATAAAAAATATTATGTCTAGTCCATTGGATGAAATGTCTCTATCACTTCTTTTTAACAAATAATATTCTAGATAAAAAAACAAACATTGGCATTTATAATAAAAAACAATAGATCATTACCATTTATTACTCAAATAAATGCATTTTTTCACTTTTAAGAACATAAAACAAATATTTTCATTTGAAGGAGATACAGAGATTTGGCAAATAATTTGTTATTAATGTCTTAAACAGGAGTAGAATCTTTTTCCGATTAAAACTAAACAGAGTTCCCTGAAATCAAGTGCTTAATAATCTTCCAAATGAAAACACAGTCTGACATCACTGAGCTCCCAAGCACGTTTGTCAGTGTCTCTGAAACTGTGGAGGAGCTTGAGTGGTTTGTCAATGAGCCAGTTAGGGGTCACGAGGACCGACTCCAGGCACTGTCTGCTCTGCTGTGACTCTGCTGTACACTGTGACAAAGCTTTTGTTACCATCTCAGCTGGAGCTGTTTTTACATTGTTAGCTGGTGTAGAGATTTCTCTCTAGATATTTCCCCATTGATTTTTCAAAACAAGGCCTTCTGATAAAATGAACCGCAAGCCAGATATGCCTTGTCATGTATCACATGATAAAGAGCTTTGTTGTTTTAGAAGAAGGATGTTTGCAGAACCGGGGCACACATGCTGAAACACACCAAGTGTTTTCTGCTCAAGGCGTTCAAATATGAATGGACTAGAGGAGTAAGTACAGTTGATTCTGAGTTGCAAGAGGGGGAGATGATGTAAAAAAAAAATGTGAGAAATTGTACTAGGGTGCTTTAGAAACATAAAGCAGATATTCCAACAGGAAATTTGGTGGTTTGACATGCACACCAGAGCTGTCTACACACTGACCCTCGTAGCTGCTCGTTCTGTGAAGTGGATGCCTCGACAGCCCCCCGTCTAGCGGGGAAGGTCTGGAAGATTCCTGAAGAATCCCTGGTCTTCAATTTATGTCAGAAGACTGAAGAAGCTGGGTTCTGACAACAGTAAAGGATTGTAGCAGAGGCAATAACAACAACAGAAAAAAAAAGATAGATGTACCAGCAAGTATAAGGGGGAACAGAAATCATCCTTTTCTATCATGCACCTCTGTACCTGGGCCACAGACAGAAGGCTCTGTCCACTCTGGGGGAGGGTCTTCCACTCCCTCCCATTAATCCTTCCAGAATTTACTCTCAGACCCACACAGAGACATTAGTTGATTCAGAGCCAATGAGGTTGGCAATCAAGATTAAGCATAACAGGATAAAAATCAATAAATATGAGTCAATAAAATTCAGCAAAATATAAAAGGTTCTCTGCTTCATGCAAACTTTAGACTTTGAGTTTGTGTACTTAGAAGGTGGTAATGAGCCTGAGCTGGAGCCAGGGGAGAATGCAAGAAGAATTTGCTGGACTCAGAATAACATCAATTAGAGCCCCTCATTCTCACTACACACTTTGGATTTTGTAACTGTTAGTTCTGGAAATGCCCTAATTCCTGGGTATATTTCCGCAGGCTTGATTATCACATGTGTGCATTTCAAGACTTCTAAAGAATATTGCTCACACTCAAGAGGGAGCTATCAGCTTTCAGTAGGTAGGGACAAGACACCTGCTAAACATATTATAGACTACACAGTGATCATCTAACCCCAAATGTCAACAATCCCCAGTTGAGAAACACTGCCTTCAGCATTGTATAGAGAAACTGTAACAAGGACTTCTAATAATAGTTCTTGTTGAATTCATTGATATCTCAATGGCAAATATCTCAATACAAAATGACAATACATGAAACAACTTGGAAGCTGCTAACACCCATGTTCACCATAAACATTTTCTTCTTTCTCACCAAAATCCTTCCTGTTCTAGAATTTAGTATTTATGCTCTTGGAAATGACTGATTATTATATATTGTCTAGACATTTTTGCAAAAACTACTTTAAAAATTGTGCATTTAGATTTTCTTTTTAATTTTCATTTTACATATAGGTGTTTTGTTCTCCAGCATGTCTGGTGCCTGTGGAGGCCAGAAATGGGCATTGGATCCCTTGAAACAAGAATTACAGATGGTTGTAAGCCACTATGTGGGTGCGGCAGTTGAAATTAGTTCCTCTGGAAGAGTAACTAGTGCCCTTAAACTCTGAACCATCTTTCTAGCTCCCAGGAATTATCAATTTAAAGGAAAAAATAGTGTCTTACCAACCAGTATATAAACTTAGAGTAAACATGTGTGAAGGTTAACAAGGACAACTTGACTATACCTAAAATCACTAAAGAGACAGGCCTCCATGAATGTCTGTAGTGGGTATTCTATATTAAATTAATTGAGATGGGAATATCTACCCTAAGTGTAGGTTGCCCAATTCCTTGCACTAGGAACCTAGAGTGGATAAAAGAAAGGAAGAAAGAAAGGGAGGGAGGGAGGGAGGGAAGGAGGGAAGAAGAAACAAAGAAAGAAAGAAAGAAAGAAAGAAAGAAAGAAAGAAAGAAAGAAAGAAAGAAAAAGAAAAAATGAAAGCTGTGTACCAGGATCCGTCTTTTACTTGGGCAGGATTTGTACACAGTTCACTGTGCTCCAAAAGTTAACATACCAATAACACATCCTAAATATAAGACACAAGATACAGTGACTCTTTGATCTTTATATTTTGAGTTATGTACCCCAAAAGTGTAGCAATTCTTTCTCTGTACTACCAGCTTCAAATAACGGCATAGAGACTTCTTATTAACTGTGGAAACTTGGCCTTTACCTTATATTTTCTCAATTGGCTCTTAGAACATAAATTAACTCATTTACAATAATCTACATTCTGCCACATTACATTTTCTCTCTTCCATTTTACACCTGCTATTTCCTCTATGTGTCTGACTGGTAACTCCACCTTTCTTCTTCCCCCGAGTTTTCTCTGTCGCTGGAAGTCCCACCTAATCTCTTCTTGGCTGTACAATCAGCTCTTCATTAAACCAATCACAGTGACACATCTTCATACGGTGTAAATATATCCCACAACACAAAAGACACATCTTAATTTTAACATGATGCATAACATGCATAAACTTTCAAATGACATCATCTCTTAGCAACGCAGCACACCATAGAATAATGGTCATTCATACTTATGCTTGTGAAGCTGACTTCATGCTATGGCTGACATCCACTTTGCATCAACATAAGAAAATATGTAACTACCACTCACTAGCTCAGGAGATCTAAACTCAAAATCCTAATAGATATGACTTTGACACCATTATAAAGTCAAATCATTGTGTTGTTGGGAATAATTTGTAATGAATATCTTCAATTATTTTGCTCCTAGAGATTTTAGTCACCTCTGGAGATTTAGCACTGCACACATTATACCATCTATTAGCTAGATATCTGTAGAATGTAAATTAACACAGCATTTCAAAGCTATAGCTTTTACATAATAATGTAAGTGACAAAGTAAAGCATAAAACAGGAGACTTCACTGTTAGTAAAATTTTGAAAACTTCTGCCATATTATTCAACTGCAAATGCCCTCAGGATTGCATGATAACGTTCATGTACTTCCTGCTGCTAGCACCTGAGCTTAAAATTGTCAAAATGATCAATTTTGTATTATTTATAATTGCTAGGAAAGATCAAGCCCAAAATTGAAACTTTTCAAGCTGAATCTCTTTCTAGAATTATTTGAGTTTAGTAATCTTTTTCTCTGCCCAAAATTCTACGTAACTGCATTTTTCCATTCCCTTTTTAACTCTGTGGACTCTAATCATACCCATGTCCCATGTGATGGAAGTCCCTTCTGCCCCACCCTGGCTTAACTATCTAATGGCAGGTGTTACTTCTCAAAGACTCATTGCAGCTGAGAACCCACTCTGCCTCTCCTTAGTGGAGAGGCCATGATTTTGTGGTGAGAGCTTTACTGTTGCTGAATTGGAGAGACTATGAAGTTGGCTAGGTCAGACCAAGAAACTGGGGACTAGAAACTGCTGCTGACACTCTCAACATTTATTATACATCAAAAAATGGGAAGGTACCCACCACTATTATATTTCCAAGTGAAATACCCCAGCAGCCTTGTGTTTTGAATACTTGATGCAATAGATAGTGATGCAATTTTGGTCACTTATTGACCCTTTATGGGGAGGGGTCTAGCTGGAAGAAATGTATCACTGGAGGTATGTTATTCTTTGAATATTGGGTCAGGTCTCCAATTGGATTTCTTTCTCTCTCTTTTCTTTTTGTTTTCAACAACAATTTAACCCACTACATGTCCCTGCTGTCATGATGATCTGCCCCAGCACAGAGAGACAAACATGTGCAGACTGAAATCTCTGAGACAAAACAAGCAATCCTCCACTTTCTTTTGTTTTTCTCAGCTATTTGGCACAGTGATAAACAATGTAACTAAAACATCTCCGTATCACAATGCTAAATTAACAAAGGTATTTTATACACACAGAGAGAGACACACACACACATCCTTGTGTATGGAAGCCTTGGTCTGGAGAGTATTCAGTTCTATCTAGAAAAATCTGTCTGGTCATGTCAGAGGAAAAATTCTTTGTTTCAGGTAGACTTCTCAAAAGAAAGGGGGAAGGGGAGAAAGACCCAATTTGCTTCTAGTGACATATCAAAGTGTGAATATAAAACTCACCATAAGTTGCCGTTAGCATTTGACTATAAAACTCACCATGAGTCAACCTTGGTTAGAATATATGTTACCTTAAATAATGATTTATGTTGAGTTTACGTTCTTCTTCCTTTTCTTTTTAGTATTGTTCTTGCTTTGAATATCAAAAGTTTGAAGCTAGAAAATGTACTGTCATTGAAGATGAGCTAGTCCAAAAGCTGAAAGACTTGTATCAACAAGACGAGCTGCATTATTCATTCTCCCACACACGTATACTCAGAATTCCAGAAAGAAAGTCAGTTCTATTGACCTGCTATTAAAGCAATGACTCAAAATTTCCAGCATTCTATTCCATTCAGGCTTTAAATTACAAGGAACTTTGTGTTTTTTTTTTTTACACACCCCTCTCCACCCCAGGAGATACAGGCTGAAACAAGGTGACTTTTAGAACTTTCCTAACAATGTAGCTTCCCTTTTGTGATCTGTTCAATACAATATTGCCCCAAATAAGAACAGGGTCAACATATATACATTTTTATGCCATATAGAAGTCACCATCAATTCAGCAACTGCACATAACGCCCAATTGTTAAGTCATGGGGTGCTTAGCTGCATTTTCTGCTTAGAATATCACAAGGCTGGAACTGAAGTTTTGCATCGGCCCTGACACTTTTATGGAGGCTTTGGGGAAAGAATCTTGTCTAAGTGATGGAAAGAGTGGGATGGAGGTCCCATGACTCTGTTAACTGTAAGCCCATAATCACACCCATGTCTTAGGGACTGTTCTGTGGCCTTCACAAATGGCCCGTGCATCTCCAAAGATAGATAACAGAAAATTCCTTCTCAGGTTTCATTATCCTCTTCTACTCTCAGCTAGAAAAGCTCAAGGTTTCCAAGTTTTCATGATTAGAATAATCTTTCCTGACAATCTACTTAATGATGACAGCGATTCCACGGGTGACAATCTTAGTATTCATCCCACCACAGCTACTGAAGTCCACAATGCCTCCGCATCCGAGAAAGTAGGGATGTTCCTACTTTAGGACTGCATTATCATATGAATAGATGCACCTGTAGTCCCAGTAAGCACAAGTTTTAGGCTTTCCCATTCATTTCTATAATCAAATTTACAACAATAATTCCACCCATCATCAGTTTCAAGTTAATTCTGAGATGTCATTTTTCCTTCCACTATGAGACATTGTATAGAAGACTCTGGCATAGTTTAGACACACAGTCAAGATTAAACCACCATGGTAAGTCTGCTTCCTCCCTGCCCACATATATACCAGACTTCTTTTCTTCCTTGAATTGCTTTGTTTTATTGAAATAGAGAATGCTCATCTACTTCAAATCTGCAGACCAATTAGCATAGATCTACACAAGCTACTGTGTCCTGGATGGAACAGGAATGCAGGCAGTTTGGTCAGTTCCTGGGAAGTCAGCATGATTGAAGTCTCCAGCAGTAAATGACAGGATTTCCTTCTATGGAAGCTAGACCACTTCCTAAAAAGATCAGCTTGCCCCACAGACCTCACATTACAGTAACTAGAAAAGCAGGGTGAAATCTCTATAAAAGCCCTGGTAATGGAGTAAGTCACAAAACAATCCCACACCAGTTTGGAATTATGGTTAATAAAAGGGTTGCTTATATAAAGGAAAAACTTACAGATCACCATCCTAGACAACAGCCCTCTGCACGACCAGGAAAAGAGTCTGGTAGTCGGAAGCAGCGGAGTCCCAGGAAGC
This sequence comes from Dicrostonyx torquatus, assembly GCA_028555095.1. Taxonomy (NCBI): domain Eukaryota; kingdom Metazoa; phylum Chordata; class Mammalia; order Rodentia; family Cricetidae; genus Dicrostonyx; species Dicrostonyx torquatus. The sequence continues at coordinate 2,092,374 of JAQHUG010000022.1, read as the reverse complement.
AGCGAAGTCCCAAGAGAGAGAGGAAGCACACAACTACAGCCCAAGATACCAAGTGGGCTGGTATCTTAAAGGCTATTGGCTGAAGGAGCAGAAGGAGCTCCCACAGCACCCTGGGACAGATTCATGACAGGTGGTTGAGTGTGACTGTCTCTGGGATGTGAACAACCTAAGCCTCCAGGGCTCTAGTAGGCAAAGCTGTATTTAGAACAGCTTGGCTGGGAAGGAAACAGAGAAGTCTTCTGTCACTCTCCAGCCTCATATTTAACTAGAGAACTGTGTTCATTTAAGAGGCAGAACAAATCGAAAGAAAAACATGGAAAGGGCATACCCTCAGCAAGTCTATAGTAAGCACAGTGGCTTTTTCTATTAAAAATTTCTCCTATGTTTTAAGCAAAAGCTGTAAGGTCTTAAAAAATCCATTTTATACGAAGATGAATCAATATGGTCTCAAATAGCCAGTTCACACAGTGAATTACATTTTCTATTCACTTTACAATGAATTCTTACAGGAATCTATTAGGACTCACAACACTGTAATATTGGATGCTATGGTAAATGATTTTCTTGGTGGTTTTGCAGTATCCTTCCACTTAAAGTGGCATCATCCACAATAGTTTTCATTTTAAACCGAGACTAAAGATTGGCTTTTGTTTGTCCTTCATGCATCATGACAAGGTAAGGAAGCAATGTTTTTCAATCTGAACTTTGACACCGAAGGTTCTGTGTATTCTTCAACCACTGTTGTATGTTTTACTTATTAGATATGGATTTATTCTTAATAAAATTGAAAAACTGATTTTTATTCAGAATAAATTAAAGAAAACTGATAAAACTAGCTAATCAATGGTTACCTACATTAAAAAGTATTCCACTGCATGCTGTCCATATACTTGTCCTCAATAGACCATGGAAAGTATTGTCACATTAGGGGAAGTATCGTTAGCATTACCTTCTGGCATTGTCTTGTGTGGAATCATGTGTGTGTTCATGGGCTTCACTTTGCTTCATACCATAAAATATTTTAAATATAATATAAAATATTTCTAATATTAATAATATTTTATTAGTTTTTTCTTCATAATGAATATTGGAGTAGTTTATTTAGGTACTGATTCTTCATAAAAAATATAGTTGACATTTTCTTTGGGCCACCAACTAGCTGTCAAATAAAGACCCAGAAACTATTAATTATGAATGCTTAGTCTTACTTTAAGCCTGTTCCACTAGTTCTTTCAACTTAACCTAATGTGGGATTTCCCTCTGTATGCTGTGATTACCATTAATGAATAAAGAAACTGCTTTGGACCTATAGCAAGGCAGAACTTAGATAGGCATGGAAAGTTAGGCTGAATTCTGGAAGAAAGAAGGGTAGAGTCAGGGAAAAGCCATTGATCCTCCATGTGAGACAGACGCTGGGAGCTTTACCAGGTAAGCCATAGCCACATGGCAATATACAGATTAATAGAAATGGGTTAAATTAATATAAGAGTTAGCCAATAAGAAGCTAGAGTTAATGAGCCAAGCAGTGATTTAATTAATACAGTTTATGTGTGATTATTTTGGGTCTAAGCTAGCCAGACAGTCAGGAATCAACAAGCGACCTTTCTCCAACATTAACCTGTTTCCAGTCATCCATTAACATTTTGCCTTGGAACTGTTTATTGTCCTGTATGTTCTACTTTCCTGCTTCCTCTGTGTCTGTCTGGCCCCAGCATCTCCCTGGTGTCCCCTTTTCATTTTTCCTCCAAGCCAAAATTGCTACTACTACTTTCCCTGCCAAGAAGTCCCACCTATATCTCCTTACTCACTATTGGCCATTCAGTTTATTAGACCCATTAAGGGTCTTAGGCAAGCAAAGTAAACCAGCAACACATCTTTGCATAGTTAAACAAATTCAACACATCTTTGCATAGTTAAACAAATCTTCTGCAACACGAAAACAATATTTTTATAAAGAAAATATTTTACTCTGTCTTAGAAAACAATCCCCCCGTTTCCCTGATGAGTTTATTAACCACCTAAACTTGAACTACTCGTGAGTTAATTTTTAGTTGCTTCTGAGAAGAACATGCAAGATCTTTGGTGTAAGAAATGAAGAAAGTTTGTTACTTTAGGTCAAACACTAAGTAGCAGAAGCAATGAACTTCCCTCATATTGTGTTTGATAAACTTTATGTTTATTGAAGCCTAAGACTCTTCTAGTTATTCCCAATTATATTACCCTGAATGTTGTGTTTATATAAGACATGAGAGAGGTTTTGTTACCCAAATTAAAGAAGAGAATACTCCCATTGAAAGATATTCTACTTTTTAAATTACTTAGGGATTTACTGTACTAAGGGACATTTCAACAATGGGGAAAGAGTCTAGAATTTTGATAAAAAGTCATTTAGCTTTGAAACATCAATGCCCCATCTGGGACTTTTATTTAAGTCACACACTTATTATATTGTGTGAGAATGTACTTTTAGCCTGTAATAAGCATTTTTCCTCGGTAGCAATTATTTTTTTACCATTCCCAAAGTCATATTTCCTGAGAATCCTCACACAAACATGCATGCACATGCACATACACACACACACACACACACACACACACACACACACACACACAAATGTTGACTGATGCTTCTGTCCCACCAGGTCTCACAGCCATTTAGTCCCAAATAAACACACAGCAGTCTACATTAATCATAATCTGGCTGGCCTAGTAGCTCAGACTTCTTATAAATTAATTCTTACATCTTACATTAACCCATAATTCTTGTCTGTGTTAGCCATGTGGCTTGGTACCTTTTTCAGCAAGGCAGTCACATCTTGTTTGCTGTGTCTGTCTTCCTCT
>JAQHUG010000022.1:2068090-2089393 GCA_028555095.1 Dicrostonyx torquatus | reverse complement strand
ACACACACACACACACACACACACACACACACACACACACACCATTTACTTTCTAAATAATCTGAACATTGTGTTGAACAAAAACATAAATAAATTCAAGCAAATGAAAGCTGTGGTGTCATATAAACAAAACCAAGAGTCCACAACAATATTATCCATTTAAGCTGTCATTTCGAAATTTTACAGGTTCAGGTATCAAAACATGAGACTTGCAGTCTTTAACAAACTACTGATTTATTTTTTATCCAACCTCCCAGGAGCCAGCTGAGCTACCAAGAAATGGTCTGGCAGCCTAAATTTGCAGAGGTAAAGAATCAGAGATGGTGATTTTTCTCCAGTACTCACCCAAAGCATTTTAAAAGCACAAATAAATAATACCCGTGGACTTGCTCAGAACATTTTTATCCTAGTAACTCTCTGTAGGAGACAATTCCTAAGAAGCTCCTCTGGGCATGTCCAGCACCACAGACCTGACAATACATGGAATGAAAAATGGCAAGCTGACCCTGCAGTTGAAATCGATCTGTGCTGGTAAACTTTGCAGCTGAAAGGGTTATTTGTCATTCACATCGACTCTGCAGGGATAGCCTGCTCTCCCAACAGTTCTCAGGTCACTGTGTGGAATCTTTTTCCTTATCTTCCTGTAGAGACACACATCCTGAACTTAACTTATAGTCTAGATAGTAAGAAAAAAAAAAGACATGTTGCAAAGAGTAAATGGAGTCCAGGGTCTTATTACATGAGGAATCATGGAGATTTCAGGCTGTCAAGATATACTAATGGGCCCTTAAATTCACAGCTTGCTTCCTTTCAGCCCACCTATGCAACAGGGTCATTACAAGCATTATCTGGTATTCTCTTCTTTTCAAGTAACAGTGGTTGGAATCTAACAGGAACATTTTTATTCATAGTAGTAATCATTGTAGAAGCATTGTGACTTGCTGTCCTTCTGATGGCATAGTGGAGTTCATTATAGCCGTCTGAGAGAAAAAATAACTAGAAAAACAATCAGCCTCCAAAGGTAAGTATCTTGAAAAGAGGATGAATAAAGAATTTTTTGGTGTAAGAGAAAGAATTGGTGAGGGCAAGGAAGGAATCTACACTCCAAAGATTTGTCCCCTCTGCTATCAAATTTGAATGATCTCATATCCATGACTCAAGGTTGTCATTTACACAGTGATGAATAAAATGATATCTAAGATACTTCTTAATTCAGGTGGTTTAAGATCAACCATTGCACATATATCAGTAAGAAGTAAACAAATATCACCCAGATTACTGCAATTCCATAGAATACATGTTGTATGTGTGGTTTTGTTTTCGGTATTTAACCTTGAGCAGCACTTCATTAAGAAAATAAATGACATCTCTTTAGAGAGTGACCGACATTCCCCACTTTCCCCATAATGGTATCTGTTTTGCAGCTCCCATCTTACATCCCAGAAAGACCCCTACTGCAGATAAACCAGTAACACCAGTTACCCAGTGATTCCACTATATCACCATATTAAACCTGTTGCCTCCTGCCATGTCTCTCTTCTCCTGCAGTGATTGCTGCTTTCTTCAATCTGGAGTTCTGGTCACTGCAGCTACTCATTCAGTTTCAGCCAAAGCTGGCTTCATGTAAGAAATTGTAGCTTCTGTCATTTGAAGAGCCCAGGGGAACTTGGCCAGCTGATTGCCTACCTAGAATCTATTCTCTTGCTAGGTTGGAAATCCTGCTCTAACCTCCTGACCTCTCAGTTACAGCCTTGCTAATTTTCTGTAGCTTTCCTCTGATCTCCTCATAGGGTATTAATCTGTCCTTTGCCCTCCTTAATGAACTCCAGAGTTCTCTCTTCATGAGCTAAACTTCCCACCTATCAGGAATTCTCCTGCTCTCCCAACTTCTACACAACCCCCTAAACCAATATACTTTCACTAAGTCACTAGAAAGCCAAGATCAGATTAAAACGTCCTTTACCCTTTGGGCCCTGCAACTATCGTCAGCTTTGTCTTAATCACTGGTTCTTTTCAATCCTAGATTTTCCCATTAGCTGGACTGGCTAGACGTTTCATCCAGTGGCTAGAAGTTAGCATCCAACTCTTCCACTCTGGAATCGAACCCTGCCATCCCAAGAATCACATTTATCAACTTTGCCTTCCTCATCTTCAGTTCATTGCTAAAACTTGTGGTATAGCAGGTAGATTAACAGGCTTATTGCTAAAACTTGTGGTAGATGCTCATAGCCGGGTTCCTTGCGCATACTCAGGTCAGCTGTCCCCAAGTGTCATTGGAGCACCTCTACAGAAATGACCAACACAGCAAGAGGGTGAGAGGCTAACCTCCTGAGTCTCTTCAAATGCTTAACAGTCAATTAGAAGTTCATCAATCTTTATTTATGTACATGGGTTATATTATTACTTAACATGGAAAAAATTGTTCTAGGAGAAACCAGAAGTTTAAACTTCACATTATGTTTTCAAAGGACTTTACCAATAATAATAACAGTAATAATTACTATTATTAAGACCCATGATAGCAATACTGCGGTTATCATTACCACTGCTACTATTGTAGAGGACACCATCACAATGGGAATCCAGTTGGTTGTCAATAGATACTATAAATGTCGTAGGGTTTCTACTGCTGCTATGTACCACCATGACCAGAAAGCTAGCTGGCAAGGAAAGAGTTTATTTAGCTAACACTTCCACACTGCTGTTCATCTCTGAAAGAAATCAGCACAGGAACTCAAACAGGATCCTGGAAGCAGGAGCTGATGTAGAGGCCATGGTGGAAAGCTATTTTACTAGATTTCCCAGGCTGCTTTCTTACAGAACCCAGGACTACCAACCCAGGGAAGACACCAGCTACCATCGTGGTCTTGGCCCTCCCTCACTGATCACTTAATTGGGAAAATCCTTTTAGCTGAATCTCATGGAGGCATTTGCTCTACTGAGGGTCGTTCCTCTCTGATGACTCTAGCTTGTGTCAAGTTGACACACAAAACCAGCTAGTATAATAAATCTAGACTCTGTTTGAATCTAGGGCTTGGAATGTTTGCTTGATTGGCAAAGTACTTACTTACTATGCACAAATCTTGGTTCCCTCCACCTCACAAACTGTGCTTATTAACTGACATACCTGTAATCCCAGCACATGAGAGGTGGAAGCAGAAGGAACTACTAGTAGTTTAAGGTTACCCTCAACTATATAGCAAATTTGAGGCCAGCTTGGGCTACAAGAGAGTCTGTCACAAAAAGGAGTGGGGAGAAATCCCTAAGGAAAAGTCTGACAGCAAGTGTTTCTCTCCAGAAGATGAGAGGCAAGTGTGTCAATAAAAGGGGAAATATTAAATTAAGAAGAGCAAAGAGACTTGTGCTTGCTGCCTCCTAGATAGAAAATGTCACATACATTGGGCCGTTGGGGGTAGAGAAGAGAGCAGGAACAGAAGCAGTGGAGAGGTGAGCAGCCATAGGGCGAGAGGCCAAGAGCAGCTGAGGTCAGAAACTGCTGAAGAAGCAGAATTGGCAAACACACAAGAACTGGGCAGTGGAGCAGAAGGGAGAGACAAAGAGAGCCGTCCATATAGAGCAGCAAGCAGCCAGCTGAGTCAAGGCAAAACTGAGCCCTGCGTGCACAAGACTAGGTCAAACTGGGACACATGGGAGTGGGACAAAAGAGGCACAACAGCGATACAGGTAGGGATTCATGGAAACGGAAAGAGTTGGATTTTCTGCTGCTGGGACCACATTCTTAAAACTCACTAATGGTACCCATTGCTTAGCTGTTGCTCTAACGCAGCTCAACTGCACGTATCACTTTAGCCAGGAAAGTTATGGACTTGCAGCACCTCTGTGAAAATGAAGAATTTAAATATTCAGCTTAAGTAGTCCCAAGATTTATCCAATCAGCAGCAGCTGAGAAAGGGGAAGATGACAGCACTGTGCCCCTCCTGAAAATTTACACTGTCTGAGACTGAGGGGATTTGGCTGAACTCTGTATGACTCTGCTCATCAACCCTGTCTAATTCCCAGGGTGTGTGACAGAGAACCAGGGCAGAAAATGATTAGTAAGAAACATGTACCTTTCTGTGGACACTATAAATGATTTCCTCATCACTCAGGTCACCACCTCCCAACACACACATACACACATGCACACACATATACACAACACAAAATACACACACATCACTATATATACACTATATACATACACATACACACAGAGAGAGGGGAGAGACACACAGAGAGACAAAAAGACAGACAGACAGACAAATAAGCACTCTGAGCTAAGGTGAAACTCTAAAGGTCAAGTAAGATACATAAATTTGAAAATTTTAACCATTACTTAAGCATTTAAAGATAATTTCTTTATCTTTAAAATTAAGGCAATAATGTGACCTCAATTTTATCATGAGCATCGAAGAGGGAAATTAAAAGGGAAAAGAGTAATTGCTACAAATGTACATTATAATTACCTAAGGTAATATGATCAACATTTAATTTCCATGGTATTGCTATTTCATTTTCCTTTATATTGCTTCAATTTTCCTTATGTATATTGATTATACACTCTAACAATGTTCAATGTGATATTTCAACACAGTGCAGTGTACATTGAAAATGGTACAAGGGTATGCATGCTATTGGCATTAATATACTAGACTATTATTCAACAATAAAAAGTGAAATCCTATCATTTTCATGAAAAATGATGGAACTGGAAGATATCACATTAAATAATATAAACCAGACTCCAAAAGAAAACCCCGCATGTTCTCTATCACCTGTAGCTTCTTGATCAAGTTCAGATCAAATCTGTATGCCTTTTTGTAAACATATGTGCATCTTCAAGACTGGACACATTAGCCATTCTGATAAACATGATGAAACACAGAAGAGTCAAAAGGAATTTTGGGCATCAGGCTTACCAGAAATATTACTTATTCAGAGAGATTTTAAGGTAGGGTTTACACCAGAAACACCAGCAGAGAAGTTCATGATGCTCCCCCAAACTTCTGAAACACTATAGACCCACTCCTTTATCCATGCTCCTTCCCAAAGGAAATACTTTAATCTCCTCTTAGCCTTTGACCTAGCTATCCACCAAGTAAGCGTTCTTGCCCAGAGAATTTAAAGCTATGGGCATATGTACAGAAACGTTATTTAAAAATACACCTCTGCTTCTGATGCGACATAACACCATGACAATGTCTATTTTTTTCAAAGTTTTCTTCCTTTGAGGACAAATTCTGAGACCATTGTTCTTGCTTTATGCTCTCTTTGCATTTAAGAAAATGGGGAGAGTGAGCTGGTGAATCAGGGAGTTTGGAACTTTGATGGTTCCCTGCTTTGTTCAGCTTGATTTGATCAAGAAACACCTAGGACATTAATATGAATTATGGTGGGTGTTTGTGATGACTAGAGTTGTCGTTTATAGAACCATGTAGATGTATCTCTGAATATACCTGTGGGTGAATATCCTGATCGCATTAATTGTTATAGAAAGAATTGTCTTAATTATGGGTGAGACCATTCCCTGGTGGGGGATCATGGAATGTATAAAATGAAGAGAAGACACTGAGCACACGCACACATCTGTTGCTCTTTGTCCTTATTTGTGGATGCAGCTGCTTCAGTCTCCTGCCGACTTGACTTTCTCGCCATGATATGTACTATGAACTGAGAGTCGCTGTAATCCTCCTCTTCAGCTTATGTTGCTTTTGTCGGGCCATTTTATGACATGAACAGGAAAAGAAACTGAGGCAGGATTTCTGTGAGAGTACTTCTACAGAGAACTGACTGATAGAAAATGCTTGCCCCAATATTGAAGGCTCCATATGACAGCCAAGGATTCTGGAAAGAATAAAAAGAAAGAAAACAGGAGAAAGACCTCTAAGGGCCAGCATTCATCTCTTTCTGCTTCCCGATCCACCAAGAAGTGAGAAAATTGCCTCATGCTTCCACCATCAGAGACAACTTGATCAGGCCACCGTGCCTTCCCCACCATGAGGATTATCTTTCTCCTCAAACCACGAGCCCAAATAAGTCCCATTTTCCCTGAAGTTGGTTCTTTCTTGATATTATTACAACAGTAAGTAAGATAACTAATTAAGGTATGTTATAAATCTCTGTTAGTTCTAAAATCTCCCTCTCCTACATCGTTATATCTATCTGGCCATTAAACCTATCTATAAAATTTATTTTCATTCTGGCTTTTTCCTTTTTAATTTCCATCAGTCTATTCTAAATCCTAATGCTCAAAGTTTTTACAACACTCTTTTAACTGCCTTCTTCTTTTGGTTCTTCATTCATTCTGGCCAACCTTTAGCTGCCATCAAGTGCTCCCTTTAAAGGCCACCAACACTAATGGTCCCCTGTTGCTAAATGATTGACATCACATCTCCCAAAGCTTCAGTCAAATCACATACCCAGGAGGCCACATGTTAGCACCCTTCACCAAGCGTCTTTTTCCTGACTCGGAGAAAACTCTCTGTAAGTCTTACCAGGGTGTGATTTTCTTAAAAGTAAGATCATTTTAAAGTCACTTTGGAATGATCATGTGGCTCAAATTCTGAAGATTACCTTTCTCCCTAAAAGATCTTTCTACTCTATATAAAATTATCTCTGTCTTTACCAAACTGACAGCAGGGGACATAACATTCCCAAGTCTCAGAGAGGGCACTAATAGGGCGTGTGCATACAAGGTTTGCTCCGTTACTTGCTCTTTACACTGCTGAGCACAGCAGACCAAGTGATTCCAAAAGGAAAGTGCCACAAATGGAGTTGATTGAAAGACAGAATTGTGTTGCCCCACAGCTCTGGATGCTGAAATTTAAAGTCAAAGTGTTGGGTGGGCCATGCTCCCTCTGGAAGTGCTAAGAAAGATCTCATGGCTCTGGCCACTCTTTGTCTTACAGAAATATGAAATGCTTCTTCTTACAAGGCACTCTCCCATACTTCCATCCAAATGGTCCCCTTTTATATGCTACCAGCCATACTGGGTTAAGGTTTAACCTAATGACCCCTGTAGTCGGACTTTCTTTAGATAGCCTGCTGCCAAATAATTACACAGAGACTTCTTATTAAGTATGAAAGTTTGGCCTTAGCTTAGGCTTGTTCCCAACTAGCTCTTAGGACTTAAATTAACCTCTTTATATTAGTCTGCCTCATGACTCATTATCTCTCCTCCACACCATGCATCCCATTTCCTCCATGTCTGGCTGGCGAATTCTTCCTCTCTTCTTCCCAGAATTCCTATCTCTTCCCAAAAGTCCTGCCTATCCTTTTCTGCCTATTTTTTGGACATTCAGCTCTTTATTAAACCAATCAGAAATTGCCTCAGAAGATAGACAACTTCACAGTTGTACAAAAAGAATATCCCACAACAGACCCCAGTTTTAACTTCAGTCGTCAATTAAGGCCTTATATTTAATACAGATCACATTCTGAAGTACTATGGATTACAGCTCCAATATATCTTTGGTCTTATATATATACATATAGGGTTACAAATGCAGCTCAATCAAATGTTTGCTTTACAGCATAAGAACCTGAATTTATTCTCTAGAATCAGAACCCACATTAAAAAAATAAAGGAAAGAAAGGAAGGAAGGAAGGAAGGAAGGAAGGGGAAAAGAAAAGAAAAGGCATGGAGACATGTGCTTGTTTGTAATCCTGGGACTGAGGAGGTGGGACAGGTAGATGCCTCGGGTTCACCGGCTATCTACTCCAGCCCAATCAAGGAGCTCAGAACCAGTCAGAGACCTTATCTCAAAAAAAAAAGGATATCACCTCAAGTATGGCACTTGAGATTGATCTCTGACCTATACACATACACACGCAAAATAACACAATTATACCTTTGCTACAACTCAGAACAGTACACTTTAAAAATATGTGCATTGTTTTATATACAAATTATCTTCATTAAAGTTATTCTTGGAAAATTTGAGCAGGTGTATATTAGAAAAAGCAGACCATAATATGCTCTCTTGTGACTACCGTAGTTCACTACAAAGATATTTTCTTCATTCTTTTGAACCGTGTTACATCTTGGATGTTCTCAGCAAAAGATACTATTTGTCCTGGTCATTGTCATACATGACAATTCTTCTGGAATGATGTTCATATCTGAAGCCACTTGAGTTCCCAACAAGAACTGAATCTTTTTTGGAACACAAGATGGTCAATCCAGTTAAGATGACATAATGCAGTGAGAAAGAGTCAATGTCAAGGACAGCACAGTATTTTAAGCCACTCAACTTTGGCCTTATCAGTCAAGTGCAATGATGGAGAGGAAATCTTGGAGTAGGTGGTTGGAAACGCCATAATTCCAGGAACTTAGAATGCAAAGGCATTTTAAAGGCCGGTGAGCTCCTTTTCAGGGGTGTGAAGAAGTCAGGCATTTTGCTCAAGGCCACACTAAAATGGGGACTAAACACCACGCTTCCTAACACCTGGTCACCCTCATGATCCGGTCACCCTCAGTTCTTGTTGCTAGGCACTTCAGAACATTCAGAAGGAGAAAAAAATTAACTTGGTCACCAGAGAAAGGGAGGGACAGAGCTTCATATCCGACGATGTCAAATTTTATTTTGTTATTGGAGAAAAAGGCAAAAAGGCAAAGAGTGAGCTGCATGAAGACAGAATAAATCGCGCTCCTCATACTTGGAGCTCCTTTCATCAACAGTACTATTCTTCAAGAAATTTCCATCATGTTCAGTTGTGTGAAAACTTTGAAAACCCAGATTTTTCTCTTAAATGTTTTTCAAAGTGTATTTGAAATATATTTGTAAGAGTGCATGCATTTGATTAAGATACATTCATTTTTGCCTTCCCTTATAAAACCAGTTCCTTGGCTTTAAGCCTAGAAAAGAATGCCATAGCTTTCTACTAGAACAAAGTAAAATGTATCTTATCTGCCTCATTTAGTAATACGTTTAACATTAAAGTCATAGTCTTGGCCACCTCTCAAGGTAGTTAACTACCTGAACATCTAGTCATTTGTGATATGACCTTTGTATATCTAGTATAAATGAAAATACTTGTATTTGTTCTTTTTGCAAGTGGTTCAAGACAGAGTTTCTTCAAACCTGTGTAGCCCTGGCTGTTCTGAAAGTAGCTCTTGTAGACCAGGCTGGCCTCGAACTCACAAAGGTCCACCTGCCTCTGCCTCCTGAGTGCTGGTATGAAAGGTGAGCACCACAACCACCTGGCTATATTCAATTACTTTGTAAGAAATAAGGTTTTATAAAGTTTTTGTTTCAGTCTGGCTTGTCACCATAAAGTTTGAGAAATAAAAATATAACATGACTTATTTTTTTCTGTTTACTTATCAGAAAGTTCTGTTTACTTAGACACTAACTCTTAGAACAAAAAACAATTCCAGGCCAGCTCTCAAATGTTCATCACTGCAAAAAATCTTCTTGGAGGGTGTCCTCAGTTCGTTTATTATTTTCCTCGGGTTGTAGTTATGGTAATTCCCAACACACAACAGAGAAATAAACTGAAGCCCCCAGACCCCAAGAAGCTTTCTTTTCTTTGAAAAAATAAACTAAACTGAAGGGGTGTGGTCTTTTGGCTTGTGACCACACCCTGCGGCCACCTCTCAATTAATTAACGGGGGGCCGGGTCACCAAGTCCCAGGAGGGGTATAAATATTGGCAACCCAGGCAGAGAGCTCTCTCTCTGCGCGGACCGCCGACCTGCCTGGCTTGCCTGCATCTTCAGAGGAGCCCTGTCCGGTATTGTAACCTGTGCCCTTATTGTGTGTCTCAAATAAACTTCCACACTAAACTACAAAATAAATATTATGCATTATAATATGAACCAATAAAGGGCTATAAAACGTAGTAGAGATTGTGGTAATAACTGATGCGACTAGTTATTTAAATAAGACCCAGAAAGTCCTCTCTGAGGAGACATTTGCATGGAGCCTTGAATAATGTCCGGAGCGAGGCTGTCTATCTGTCGGTGGAAACTGCTGGACAAGGACAGAGCAAAGACAGAGATCCAGGTTGGAATTCAATATTTAGTATTTTTAGTGAACAGAAAGAAGAGCCATGCGGCCAGGGCGCATGGGGGCAGAAACATAGAGCTTGCTCTTTGCATTTTATAATAAATGGGTCGGGAAGTCTCTGGGATATTTCTGAGATACGAAGGAATGTAATGTAATTGGCATTTCTGAAAGGTCACTTTGCTTTCTGTTTGTAAGTCAGATGTCAGGAGAGCAAGAGCAGAAGACAAGCTGTAAGGCTTTGGTGTCAGTCCAGGTAATGATGAGGAACTTAGAAGTAGTTGGTCAGGTCCCTGAGAGGCCAGATGGAGAGCAGTGTCATCTGCTGAAGTGCAGAGCCTGATAATATATTCAGAGGTAAGAGTTTGTCAGCATTTAAGCCTTCTCTTAAATCATACATTTTAATTTTTATAATGGCCATAATAAAATTCAGTCCAGAATGCATTTTTTATATTACCTAGAAATGTTCTAAGAGCAAAAAATGCTGAGAAATGCAAAGCAAAGTTCAGTGACCCTTGAGCCACCAAGCATCTTAGAGTGGATCTACATCGCACAAGGGCACACAGGAAACACTCAATAAACACGAGATCCATCCAGTCTTGTGCCACCACATCCAGTTACCTACAGAGCAAAGTTCCATCGAGACATTTCAGTAGCCCTGTGTACAGCACAGCACTAAACCAAAGCAACTATTATTGCACAGATAGTTAGGAAAAGAAATGTTCCTTTAAAGGTCACCAACAGGTAAGAAAATGAAAACGTTAGCTAGTTGTGAGGTAGGCAAATAGTGGGGATTTCCCTCATATTCCTATCTCATTAAGCTCTTTAAGTTAGAGCACAGAGTCTTCTCTAAATGCTGTGTACTTCCTCTGTAAAATTATTTTAAGAGTTTTCTCTCAGGCAGCCAACATTTGCAAGATCATTTCCTCTAATTGAAGCACTTTGGGCTGTGCACTCCAGGTCAGGCAACTCTTCCCCTACAGCCAAGACTCCATTTCTAGAAGACTAAAGAGAGCCACTTGCTTTCTGAGTAAGCTTTCCTCCATCCCAGCCTCAGAAACAGAGTCGGGGTGAGGGGTCCCAGAATCCCAGTCCTTCCTCTCTCCTAACTTAGAGTCTTAATAATAATAATTTGTCTTGCCTTGAGACCACAGGGATTAATCAATTCATGGTTCACTCCACTTCTGACATCAGCTACTGTAAGAAGTCAACCTTGAGGTAACCAAGCATTTACTCTGATCCCTAGAGCTCTCTCCACATGGGTTTCCCTCATTGCTGAATCCCCCTCTCTCACTGTGTGTGTGTGTGTGCGCGCGCGCGCGCGTGCGTGCGCACACATGCGCTCTCTCAAGCTCCAGTCTGATATCACCAAAACAGCTGCCCACCCTCAGTCTTTACTTCAGCTTATTGACCTTATCTGCCTGAAACCTGGATCTCCAAGAGGACATATCACCCATCATCTTCTCAGAGGGGAGCTGATTTGTTCCTACCATCCCTAGACCCTGCTTGGAGGTTAGAAGATCTCCTCACTTCTCATTGCCACTTTCAGCCTAGATTCCCTCAATCTTTCCTAAACCTGTAGGTTCGAATCTCTCTTCTTTATCAGAATTCTTAGCATCATGATTGCTGTCTTCAAAAACTACTTCTCTTTCTGCTATTAATAATGCCTATAGGTATGTATTTGTACCATATGTGTGCCTGGCACCCACAGAGCCCAGAAATGGTGTCAGAATCACCTGGGACAGGAGTTACATACAGATATGAACTAATGCATAGGTCTTGAGAACCAAACCCAAGTCCTTCACAAAAACTATTAGTTGCTGGACCATCTCTGCAACCTATCATCTATAATCTTCATCAATACTTCTTCAACCACAAACTCCCATGGGGATAAACCATACCCTGTGATATCAAGTAAATATAAACTCTCGTTTTCCATTTCTTACTTTCTATTCTCAGCACTGCTCCCCCACCCTACCCCCAGCTCTCATATTCATGTTGTCCTGTCCCTTGTCATAGTCCCTGAAGCTATGGACAAAACAGCCATCTTAAGAGAGATCTAACCAGGAGAGAAAGAAAATTCAGGTCTTTGAATTAGGGGAAATTATGGGGAGGCAGTTCAGCAAAACTTACAAAATAATAAAAACACTTATGTTACCTTAAGATCCCAGAGAAAAAAAGGGAAACAGGCCCAGTAGGGCCACTGGGAAGGAGGAGCTGTGAAGGGCGTGCGAACTTAACCAATGGGGCAATGAATCAGTGTCAGAGAAGTTGGAAGCAGTCACTCCATACACAGTTGGTGTGAGGTCAGCAGGATGAGTCTTGTTGTCTCCCAGGGAGACAGTCAGCAGGAGGTGGTTCTGTAAGACAGATGCCTGGAACAACCCATTGAGAAACTGGGAGGAGGCAGAAAATGGCAGACATAGCTGGGGTATTACCCTGCTTCTTATCTAAGGAAGGTCAGCCCATGGATGCTATAGCATCAGAGTCATAAGAATTCACTAGAACATATCTCCTAAATAAAAGATGCAGAAGGTCAACTTCTTACCAGGCCCCGTGAGCCTCTGATGCATCTGAATCTGATTACTGTTCTGAAGAAACACTGCCCCACCCCCATCCACCTCCGGATTTCACAGTCAATCAATGCCAACTTCACCCTTCAACTCAGATTCATGTCCAATTCTTTGACTCTTCTGTCTCTGACATCTCCCTCTGATCATTCAGAAAATTCTATTGTCTTTATTTACTTTTTAATAGGGAGGGTTTTGTTCAGTACACATTCATTATACAGAACAGTGAGGTTTTTATATGGCATTTGCACTTATTAGCAGAAATATGTTATTTTAATTGTCTTTGTCTCCCAAATGACTCCCGCTTTCTCTCTCAACCCCTGCTTTCCTTCTCTCCGATTTCTTAGAAACACTTCCCCTTCTATTTGCATGTCATTTTTAGAGTTGGATGCTTTTATAAAACTTTATCTATTTAGGGGGTGAGATGGCTGCATGCCACAGTGCACCGTGGAGGTTAGAGAACAGGGGACAACTTGTGAGAGTCTGTCCTCAGCAGTCGGAGAGATTGGGTATGTCAGTTCATATGACCTTCTCACACAGAACTCCAGCACACCCATCTCCCTTGTGGCAAGGACTATGAGCTTCACAATGTCCAGAAGTGCCCATGAATTCTAGTCTGCTACTTGTCTGATCTCATCTCCTGATATTCTCCCCTTTGGGGCTCCCTCATAATCACAGTGACTTCTTCGCTGTTCCTGTCACTTGTGAGCTTGTGTCTTATGTCCTCTGTTTGCCCCTCCAGACATATTCTCTTCCCTTCTAAACTCTGCTCTGTGTCCCAGAAAGATAACTCTACACATGGCTACAGTAGTATTTCTGACCTGCCTCCTCCAACGCATTCATTCCGTGGCTCAGCACTCCGCAGAAGGCACGAAGGAGCATGGCTGCCCTTTTGCAGCATTTGGTAAGATATGCTGGGTTCATCGAGGTCACAGCTCCTGACAAGGAGATTCTCCACACAGTGCCTCATAGTCAAGCTCCCTTAATCCACTCTGTATTGGAGGACCGATTTGGTGAGGTGGGGGGGGTGTTCATTCTCCCTCTCTCATCAGTCATTAGCTGCCTGTAGTGTTTTGTCTACAGGTAGTACCCCATGAGATGTTTGTCCGTCAGCGTTAGCATGTCTATTGATATTGTCATTATTCTAGTCTTGTTTATAGGGTCATTTCTAGGAGGCACACAGCAGGCTTCATGGCATTCCAGCTCTTACATTCTCTCTGCCACCTCTCCTATTGTGTTACCTGTCCATAGATGCAGAAGCTGTTCTTGAGGCCTATGTCCTGGAGCTGGCATCTCCACAGTCTGGTGATCTTTGCATCATGTCTACATGTGGTTATCTCTGATGGTCTCCATTTGCTGGAGAGGGGAGCCCCTTCATTCCGGTGTTAACCTCTCAGTCAGACCTTCTTGCTTTTACTAACCAGAAATGTCATTTCCTTCTCCTATTTCTGTATGCCTTTCCTATGGCATACAACCATTCTTTAAAATACCAATTGATTCACTGTTTTGCCTGGTTTGCTCTCACCTATACCAAGAGCATTTAGAACAAGTGATCAGTATGTAACGCAAGAGTTTTGTTTGTTTTCTAATTCATACAAAATGAAAAAAAAAAGCCTGAACACACGCAATACAGTAACAAATAATTAAAACAAAACTAAGTATCATTCAAACCCCTTCACAGTTAAGAGAGCATGAAGGGTTTACAAGTTTGAGTAAACGAGTCTTGGTCAGTTTATTCTTGTCCGAACTCAGGTGAATCATTAGCTAGAAATTTTATTGAGGTGATTCAAGATTCTTGTTTGTACCAGCAAAGTCTAGAAGAAGAGACAGCTCTGTCCTTTGAACTCCACTTTGAAGAGACATGTTGTAGCCCAAGAGTCACTTCAGACACTTAATTAGACATATAGCCAGGTCTCCAAAGTGCATCAGAGCAGAAGTTTCAGTTTGATGCATGAGATCATTCGGTGGTTTCTATCGTCTGGCAGTTCATTAAGCCTCTATTTTGTGAGTTTGCAGAAGAAGGCAATTTTACTTATATAATATTGTATGGACAAATCCCCAATATTTCAGTACTGTTATTAATAATTGATATAGAAAAGCCAAGAAAAATTAGCATTATTTACATTATTTTAGTCATCATATATTAAAAGATTAGTTGATTAAAAATATTTTCCAGGGGGCTGGAGAGATGGCTCAGTGGTTAAGAATACTGACTGCTCTTCCAGAGGACCCAGGTTCAATTCTCTGCACCCACATGGCAGCTCACAACTGACTGAAGATCCAGTTGCAGGGAATCTGAAACCTTCACACCAATGCACATAAAATAAATAAAAATGCACATAGTTAAATAAATCATAAAAATATTTTAAAAAATTATTTTCCATTAGATTTACCAATGACTAAAATTATGCTTAAATCACACAAAAATACTATTGAAATTATTTTTTATTTTTAATTTAATTTTAAAATATCATACATGAGTATGGTATTTATATCTTGTCCACCCCTATTCCAACCCCTAAAACTCCTCCCATGTTTCTCCAAACCCCTATTGAATTCATGACTTCACACATACACACACACACACACACACACACACACACCCTTAAATACAGCCTACTAAGATTATTTAGTATTTTATTGTTCAATATAAAATGTTTAGGGATAATTACTTGATATTGGTTAACCTATCAGGAGTCTCCTCCTGAAGAAAACTTGCTCCCTCCTCTCTCTCAACACCCAGTGATTGCCTATAGCTCTTCATATAAAGGTGGGGCCTTGGTGTCATTATTGGGGTATTGTTCAAGCATCCTTCTACCCAATTTTATAATCTTTCTATTGCTCCTTCTTTTGTGATGTTCACTAGCCTTAGGTATAGGGACTGCTTTATAAATAAACCAGTTGGGACTGGGTACACTACCATCACTTAGTCTCTGAATATTGACCAGTTCTGGAGTTCTGCAATAGCTTCTGATTTAATGAACAATTAATAAAAACTCAGGATCTGAAATGGGGGTTCAACCTGAAGATATGAAAAGCAAAACAGTCAGTCACTGGCTCTTACCTAGACCTCAGTCTGAAATGGTGATCCTTCCTCCAGGAACCTCAAAATGAGGCTGTGTCTGAGAGCTGTCTCGCCCTGTCTTATATTCCTCTCTAGGGCTAGGATCAAAGATGTGCACCACTGGAATTAAAGGCATGAACCTTTCGATTTCTATGGCAACTATGGTGGCTACTGCGATTAAAGGTGTGTGTCATTCAAGTTCCCCTCACCCCTTCCTTCTCCCCCTACCTCCATGCTCTCAATTTGTCTATTTTGGCTTTCCAGGTGGATCTATATATGTTTTTTTAGGGTTCACCTTATTGTTCAGTTTCTCTGGGATCATGAACTATAGGCTCAATGTCATTTGTTTATAGCTTGTATCCACTTATGAGTGAGAACATACCATATTCATCTTTTTGGGTCTGAATTACCTCACTCAGTACAGCATTTTCTAATTCCATCCATTTGCATGCAAAATTCAAGATGTCATTGCTTTTTACCACTGAGTAGTATTCTAATATGTAAATGTGCCACATATTCTTTATCCATTATTCAGTTGAGGGGCATCTAAGTTGTTTCCAGGTTCTGACTATTACAAATAATGCTGCTATAAACGTAGTTGAACAAAGTCTTTGTAGTATAATTAAGCATCTTTTGGGTATATGCCCAAGAATGGTATTGCTGGATTCTGAGGTAGCTTGATTTCCAATTTTGTGAGAAAGAACCATACTGATTTCCAAAGTGGTTATACAAATTTGCATTTTCACCAGCAATGTGTGAGTGTTCCCCTTACTACACATTCTCTCCAGCATAAGCTATCATTGGTGTTTTTTATCTTAGCCATCTGACAGGTGTATAATCATATCTCAGAGTTGTTTTGATTTGCATTTCCCTGATGGCTATGGAGGAAGGACAGAGATGAGAGCAAGGAAAGAGATAATTTAATTGAGGGAGCCATTATGGGGTTAGCAAGAAACCTGGCTCTAGAGAAATACCCAGGAATCCACAAGGATGACCCCAGCTAAGACCCTAAGCAATAGAGAAGAGAGGACCCTAACTTGCCTTGCCCTGTAGTCAAACTGATGGATATCTTAAATAGCACCATAGAACCTTCATTCAGCAACTTATAGAAACAGAGGCAGAGACTCACATTAGAGAACTGGACTGAGCTCCCAAAGTCCAGTTGAAGAGTGGGAGGAATGAGAATATGAGCAAAGAGGTCAAGACCATGATGGGTTCACCCACTGTAACAGTCTATCTGAGCTAATGGGAGCTCACCAAGTCCAGCCAGACTGGGAAGGAACAAGCATAGGACCAAACTAGTCCCTCTGAATGTGGTTGACAGTTGCATGGCTAGGGCAGACTGAGGGGCCACTGGCAGTGATACCACAATTTATTCCAACTGCCTCGACTGGCTGTCTGGGGACCTATTCTCTTTGGAAAATAGGTCTTCTTTACTCAGCCTAGATATAGTAAGAGAGCCTTGGACCTTCCCCTGAAGCAATGTGCCTTATCTTCTCTGAGGAGTAGATAAGGGTAGAGTGGGAGGGTATGTGGAGGAAATGAGGGGAGTAGAAGGAGTGGGAACTTAGATTGGTATGTATAATGAAAAAAGATAGTTTCCTTTCTTTTTTTTTTTTTAAGGAGTGTGACATTGTGGGTACTGGGATTAAAGGTGTATGTTACCATAACCTGATCTATAAGGCTGACCGGTTGGACAGTTTTACTCTCAGATCTTCAGGCGGTCTTTAATTATTAAAACACAATTGAAATGCTACTACACCGTCGGTTGCAAAAGGAAACTTCATTGATGAGGGGTGAGAACTATATTTATCCATGAACATAAGGATAAGTATTTAGGATATAATTAGAAATAATTTTAATTTAGGAAAATAACAGTAATAGTTCTCTTCTAAAATAAGTGACCTCTCCAACCATGGGTACCTGCCTGGTTTACTGTACCAGACAGGAATTACTGCCTATCAAGAAGGCCTAAAGCCCAATTACACACCTGTAGGTTAGATACAAGCACCACTAGTGGACTATTGGGATTATCTTGCCAGGCCAGGTCTGTAAGCTTTGCAGCAGGGTAGATTTGTCATTGCATTTGCTTTGCAAATTGAATAACACCTCCTGACACTATGGGCATTTGTCTTCAGGGAGGAGACTTTCAGGTCAGCTCCAGTTCTATTCCTCCAAGTCCTGCATAGAAGGTGAATATTGTCTTCAGCAAGAGGGTTTATCTTCAGATTCTGGGAGGAAAACAAGGGCACTGACAATAGCCTATATCATTTTGGGAGTCTCTTGGACCCACTGATGAACAGTTCAGAGGGAGCTTTCCATTATCTGGTAATGGGTTTTTTTTTATTAGGTAGTCTATGGCTCCTGGGGAAAGCATTAACATTCATTTGGTGTAATTCCATTTAGTGTCTGTGTGTGTGTGTTCCTAAGTAGAAGCAGGAGGAGGATCTCTGTGAGTTTCAGGCCAGCCTGAACTGCATAGAAATTATCTTTATTATTTTTATTTTTGTGCTTTTTTAAATAAAAGACAAAAATGATAAGCTCAATTAAAACAATGCTTGTAACACTGTTCCATGTGGCATAAGAACACATTTCATCCAAGTATCACCAGAGCTAAAAGGACCCTAATCTCTAGAAACACTGAAGATGGACGCTAAAAAGAAATCTGACATGAGCTCAGAATTGAGTACAATAAAGGGTTATTTATTTAGGAGTAGACTCACAGATCACAGTCCTCTATTCGACCAGAAAAGCAGAAACCAATAGCACCCGCGAGAGAGTGGGCTCATGCTTTACATAGGTATTGATAGTATAAGATAGCCCAAGTGGGTGGGTAACTTAAGGCTACTGGCCAAAGGATTTCCTACAGCACCTGCCCCTTTTGTTTAAATAAGAGAATTCTAAGCCTAATACAAAATTATATACAAAAAGAGTAAATATCAAGTATAAAAATTAGAATTACAACTAGCATAAACAGTATCAAGGAAGAAATGTGATAAATGTTTCAATAATTATCTTATCCTAAGGTGTCTAAGTCTTGTATTATAAATAACTTGGCCAACACATAAGAGGAAAGTAACTATGACTATCTAGTCTTCAACCCATAGAAGACCCAAGAAGGGAAATAATAGTACTTGAGTAAGCAGGAAGTGCAATCAAGTAACTTCCAAAATGTGCAACAAATGACAGACAAATGGCTACCTGGGCAATCACCCAAAGTCTCATTTGCTACATTGGAGCAACCAACTTTGGCTAAGGACTAAAGTAACTGACAGGCCATTTTTAGAGGCAAGAAATTTTCAAAAGTGTCTTACCCTGACTTGGCAGGATTTTAAAATATTTTTTCTGGTATCCTGCTAGTCCTGTCCAAACATCATGCACTTTATCAGTGGTCGATGCATGGGCATCCTTGCCCAAAAGCCAGTTTTGCCAAGAAGAAAACAAGCTCCTGTAACATGAAGGCCTGATTGTTGGGGTTTCTGTCCTGCCCGGTTCCCGCAGCTGGTAAGCCCCAAAGAAAATCATGCAGAGAGTCTACATTAGGTTATAAACTGATTGGCCCATTAGCTCAGGCTTCGTATTAGCTCTTATAACGTATATTAACCCATTATCCTTATCTATGTTAGCCACATGGCTCAGTACCATTTTCAGTGGGGCAGATCACATCCCGCTTCTTCTGTGGTCTGGGCAGGACTGGGGAAAGAGCTTCCTTCTTCCTAGAAGACTCCTGTTCTCATTGCCTCGCCTCTACTTCCTCTATGGTTGTTCCACCTTTATATCCTGCCTGGCTAATGGCCAATCAGCATTTATTTAAAACATAATTGGCAAAATATAGAATTGTCCCATACCAAGCTCCAAGTGGAATGTTTTCGGTATTCAACATTCTCTCGGGAATAGATGGGTGCTGCTAGGAACAATCGTGTCTCATATCAACAGAACCCTAAGTTATTTAAATGCCATATTCTACAGTTCTTTGAAGTGGTTAAAGATTACCTGTCTATGCCAAATACAATCTCTATGTATCTAAAGAACCTGATTAGTCTAACTATAAGTATGACAAACATATATGACTATTGACCTATAATTCTTAATACCTATATAACTTAAAGACTACAGCTTCATATTAGAATACTAAATAATCTTTAAACAACTGTGCAACAAATGAGGACAATGACCTCAAAATGTAAATAATGTATAAGTATCTTGATCAGAGGTAGAATTGTATATTGTAATATGATAAATATGTCCTAAAATTGTATCAATATACAAAATATTTAAAGCAGAGATAGAAGCATACATGCACACAATATGACAAAATAACTTTGACTAGGTATTATAGATGAAAATAGGATCATATTCAATATAACTTTAGTTTGTATCAATATACAAGAATCTATACCAATGTAAATTGCCCATAAATAATAGCTCACAAGTATTCACTCTATTACCCACTATTATTATTAGTGTGAGTGAGCTCACACTAATCTATTATTTCATCCAATTTCCCTTTTTGTTTTTCAAAGAGATCCCTTAGCCTACATAATTTCCCCCCAACCCCTAACCGTATACCAATTATGGTCTACCCCTAATTAATGTCTGTAACCCTGAGGACAAACTTTGTTGGGAGAGAGGACATTGTCTTCTAGAATTACTTTCAGCTGTCATGGGGGTAATGTTCTTTCTGTGGGATCCTGTGAAAGTAAAATGATGATTAAGCTTCAAGAGAACTGTCTGGTATAATTACAAATAGTCTCTGAGTATTCAGTAGGATTTTTCTCAGGTTCCTATTTTTCTCTGGCCAGAACATTGTAAAAAGGTGCACAACTTCAGCTAACCAAGTTGGAACCATCTTGAGCAGCTAGTACCCAAAACAGGTGTTATAGTAGCACTATCAGCATCATGACGTCATATCAACCAGGTTGGAGTTATTGTTGTGGGGCTTCATCTTCATCCTGTCAACTTCAAAGATTACTGCAGGAAAATTCTTTGTCATTGTGGAAAACTTAAACATTGCTTATACAGGTATATATACAATGAAAGGTAAGATAGAGACAACAATAGGTAAATTTTTCTAAATTCTTTTTTCTTTCTGTCCCATACCAGACAGCTCCTGACATGAGACAGAAAATCTGAATTTTTCTTTTAACAACATGCTTGGATTTAGAGAAGGACAGAGCTATTGTCCAACTCTGAAACCAGCTTTGATTTTTAAGTGAGTCATGACTATTATTCTAGTTTATGTTCAGAGATTCTTACCCTCGGATGACCTGTCCTTATAAGTGATAATTCTCTTTGCTTAGTGATCCTATCTGGATAAGTATCTTTTCCTCTTTAGGCATCTAGATGTCCCAGATGACTTTTTGAAGATGAGTATTTTCTTGCAAAGACAAGAACAGAACCCTGCCCCAAACCTTATAAGGTTTCCTTAACACCTGTATGGTTGTCACCTCAGTGAATGAGCCGTCATTCTCTTTCTCAAGAGATTCCTCTTTTTCAAACTGAATCTATATTAATTTTGATGGTATCCATAACTTTTCTTCTATTATGGAAACAAGAGCAAAATGCCTTCCTCAACATAGCACATCTCCTGGTTTCCATTGTGAGGTCAACTCATCTTTGAAATATACTGGCTGATGTAATTCAGCAGACTTTTCTGTTATCTA
>JAQHUG010000022.1:2049375-2060703 GCA_028555095.1 Dicrostonyx torquatus | reverse complement strand
GCCTGTACCCCTGCTCTAGGGAAGAAAGAAAGATCCTGTTTCCTGGTCCTTGCACTTGAAGCACTCAGGGCATCATAACACTGACTAGTCTTTCAATCAGAGGAATTAAACTCAGAATAACACATTCAGCCTGCTCTGAGCTAAGGATCAGGCTTACAGAAATAGAAAGTCAGTTTGACATAGTTGATGGCTCTGGATATAGCACTATATCAACAGGCATCCTAACCCAGCCTTAACTCCTCTCCTGAATGCATTGTGATGAGGACTGTCATTATTAACTTACTAAAAGAAGAATAAACTTCAGTGAGGAAAAAAAAGTAGGAAATTAAGACCAGAATTTCTATTCTCCAAGATCCCATGATTTAGGCAGCAGAATAGGAGGCAGAGAAAGGGGGATAGAAGAAAAAATGTACAGAATGATCGTACACTTACAGACCAAAGGGATAAAGATAGCATCTCCCTCTCCTGCCTCATTTATCCATTTGAAGCAAGTCAATAATCTGCCTCTGAGATCCAGAAGCAAAATTCTAGCTCAGCTTTAACAGAGTAGATTTCCTTTGAAAAATTTAATGAAGGTCCTATTATCTTTATGTTAAATGAATTTATTTCTCTTCTTACATCACTGGATCTGGCTGTAATATTTTTGCTATTGACAACACATCCTCTGCCTCAGCTCCAGCATCTTGCTCTTCCCTGACTTCACTCTTCTGCCTTTCATTCTTATTCACACTATAAATATCTTGGTATCCAAAGTTCTATCCTAAACTCTCAGTTCTAAGCAGCCCATTCCTGTGCCAGCTTGTCAAGGTTATGAGCTGATGTTTGCCTTCAAACTCAGAATTCTCTCCTGGGCTCCAAGCCTTTACATACTGTGGCCAGCACCTAAGTTCAGCTCACTGGGACCCTTCCAGGCCTAGATGTTCTCAGTGTCTGTGAAAGGTCTCAAACTCTACCATAATCACACACATCAGGAGGATTCTAAACCCTCTCCTCTCACTTACTTGTGTACATCCAATTAGTAGCCACCTATAAATTCTTCTTGCATTTGTCTCAAAATCACTTTCCCTCCATTTTCACTGCCATTATTTCAGTCCATACTCTTATAATTTAATCTTGGCCAGGTAAAACATTGCACTTCTTCATTTCTGACACCCACATCAGGCAGCTCACAACTGCCTGAAACTCCAGCTCCAGTGGTGCTGTGGGACAATGATCTTGTACCCTGTAAAGGTTTATCAATTGTATTGCTTTAATACACTGATTGGCCAGTAGTCAGACAGAAAGCATAGGTGGAGTGACCAGGCAGGAAGTAGAAGAGGAGTGATGAGAACAAGAGAATTCTGGGAAAAGAAAAGATTCATTCTGCAGCAATAACCCAGATGCAGAGGAAGGAAGGTTAGAACACCTTGCTGATAAAAGATATCAAGCCATGTGGCTGACACAGACAAGAATTATGGGCTAATTTAAGATGTAAGAGTTAGTAAGAAGCCTGAGCTCATAGGCCAACCAGTTTGTGATTAATGTAGACTTCTATGTGTTTCTTTGGGACTGAATGGCTGCAGGACTGGGTGGGACAGAAACCACTGTCAACACAGGGGTTTTGACCCCTCTCTTCTGACCTCCATGGGAACATACATGAATGTGGCATACATGTGCATGCATGCACAAACAGACACATACACACACAGAGGGAAAGGTTTACTGCTTTGCTTTCCAAGGGATCTTGTCTATACCTTCACCTCTCTGTACTTTTTTCACTATAGTAAGTATTCAGTATGAACAGGGTAGAAGAAATTAAAAGAGAAGTAAGCATGGAGGTAAGAGAAAATGGAATAGGGGAAACTTAGCATTGTTCAATGTGCTAAATTCCCAGAGTCATTTCTTCCTTTGCTTTTTAACAGCCCAGACTCTCGTTATCCTGCACCTAGAGATGGCACCTCCCCCATGTGGAGTTCATGACTTTATTGCCTGCACACCCTGTCCCAGGCAGCTCTGCTCCTGCACTCCCTCTTCAACCAAATTTCTGCCTCCAGCTCTTTTTCATCCTCTGTGATCTTCAGATCTTTATCCTAAGAAATGATCCATTACTAATTCTGGAAAGATTTATCCCTTTAACATCCCACTGTGCCCTTACCATGAAAGGAGCAAAAGAGAGGAATATGTGCTTTATTTGTACTGCTCCCAGTAAGTCAGCCACTCATTGAACAAATACATTTTAAGTGCCTGCTGTTTGCCTGTCTGTGCATCAGGTACAAGAAACACAAGAAGGTGATGATCCAGGAACCTAGTTTGGCAAGAAACTTACAGATCAGTGGATTCTTTCAAACTCTTGAGTCCTTGCTTCATGCCAAGCACTGTTCTTGCTCTTATGAAAGCCAACATTCCTGCAACAAAACGCAGACTACTAAACATTTGGGGTACTCCGTGGAAAGCAGAATTGAGAGAAGCAAGAGTGGCTAGTGGCAAATCAGCTATCCAACTAGGCTGTCCATGAAACATGTCTTGAAGGTAATTTTGGTGAAAAATACTGAATTCAGCAGTGCCAGCTCTTATCTGCTGACAAATTAGAGAGGGGTTATTAAAGAAAATTGGGTCGATTTTAGAGGTTAAACTATGACACCAATAATTTTTACTGAGGTACCTGGGAATAATAAGAGTTGATTTTACTGAAATTGGGAAAGTTATTAAGATAAGTAGATTTAGTCAAGGAAATAAAGTTATGAGCTAAGAATAAAGAATGAAAAAATATTAAAGAATGAGAAAATATTTGAAAAATTATTTAATTGTCTTCTCCACAGTTTGAAGTGTGAAGAATATGAGAGATAAAATTTTGGTTTCAACTATGATATGCTTGAGATATCTAAAACTAATAACAGTAAATATCATATAGTGAGTCCCAGGTCAGGGCTGGGTGTGTAGATCAGTGATAGAGACTTGCCTAGCAATTTCCATGTTCTAGGCCTCATTCCAAGTAGCTTGTATATATCAATTTATTTTAATTATTATAATGGCCTATTGGCATAGAGTCTATTATTATATACATTTCATAGATTAGAAAAATGAAACATTGATAAAGTAAACAAATGTTCATATAAGTTGGGCAGAGAAGACAAAATTTAAATACAGATATCATAATTTCAGTCTGTATTTCTACTTTGTCCTCTACACAGGTATTGTGTGTGTGTGTGTGTCTGTGTGTCTGTGTGTGTACATACATACATACATATGCTTGTGACATTTGAATAGCAGTATGAAAGCCGTCATTAGGATTTTGATTTTTGAAGCCACAAGACTAAATGAAACTATGTAGTAAATAAGCATATGCAAGAAAACAGTGAATCCAGGCATGGCAGCCTTTAATCCCAGCACTTGGAAGACAGAGGCAGGAAGATCTCTGTGAAGTCTAGTCTAGTCTGGTCTACAGAGCAAGATCTAGGACAGCCAAGGCAACACAGAGACCTCCTCTCAAATATAAAGAAAAAAAGAAAACAGGAAGGAAAGAAGCTGAGCAGGTATGAGACACTCTAGTATTTACAGCCAGAAATTAAAGGGAGGGCAGAATTAAGAAAGATATAAAGATGGGAAATGACGAAAACTAAAAGATAGTGGTGGCCCAGTGTTTTATAAATCTGTTTCCCTTAACAACACAGCCTCCCCAATGAATATAGAGATTAGCACCTCATACAAGATAGGCAAGTATTTACTCTTCTCATGGAAATTTTGGACCTGGAAGAAATTCTTCTCCCTTGGAAGGTCTGGCTCATGAAGTCGTCAATCCTTATTTCATGTTCTATGGAAATGAGATGTATTCAAAGAAAGAAGAACAAAGTGGCTGTGCATGAGTAACAGAGAGAAATACCAACAGAAGCTTTTTGTGTTTGCTTTTGTGTTTAATGGCAAGTTCTGAGACCAGCACATGCCGATGCAGGAGTCTAAACAGCCCTGCCCTCTAGAGGGGCCAGCCTTGAAATGGACACTAATACAATGTGAGGATGCAGAGTGGAGAAGAGCACATTGTCTCACACACAGCGCCCCGGACACCACCTCTACTTTACAAATATCTATGGTGATGTCAAAGGAATCTATATTTGTGGAGGCAGTCAGTCCTTAGACACTAGAGGAAAGTCTTTTCTTTCAGAATCCGCGAGGAAACATCTCTCTCAAAATACACATGGGCACACATTCCAAATAGAACTGTGTGTGTCTTTGCTTCAGTGTTAGGTGGAACTATCGTTACATTAATTACAAATGAGATCTTTAGAAATTTAAAAATCACGAGGGAAGGGTTGAGAAGAAATTCGTGAAGCAAAAAAGTGTGATGATGCGTGAAGTAGAGAATAAACATTGGAAATAAGACTGGGGGCAGAGGATGGGAGATGAGGGTGAAGCTAGCATCACAAAAGAGAACAATAGCAAATGGAAGGAAATCAGCTAACAAAGAGATATCCTGAAAGCTGGAGGCAGATGCTGGAAGAAACAAGCCCAGACTGATTGAAGATGTCTGGGAAAGAGAAAGCTGCATGAGAAAATGATGATTAAAGGAATTAATTATCACTCAACATGTCAGGCAGACATTCTCCACTGGATTATGAGATTTGAAGAGATTACATTGAAAAGAATAAATACCCTTCACTATCTGAACTTCAAAAAAGAAGAATCTGCCTGGATTCAGATTAGAAATGAGACCCACAGAAGAATTGATATGGAAAATTAATGTCCGCAGAAACTAATTCTGTTCCATGGAAAGCTCTATATTCCAGTTAAAAATATAATAGGATGCTATACTTTAGCTAGCAACACAGAGGATTCTCTAAGGCATATATGCTTATGCATAATCCCCATGTTTCTATAGAGAAATTATACATATAAATATTATATAGCATTACCTATCTACATATATATGTATAATATAAATGTATACAAACATGTATATACAAACATACATGCATTTAATACCGCATATATAACATGTGCTTTGTCAAACATTATAAACATTATAAGAAGGATTATGGAAAGGATTAAAGGTTAAGATGACAAGGTTCCCATTTGGGGGAAAGGAACCCTGAGCCACGAGACCACTGTAAAGAGTCAACCTTAGAACCATTTCTCTCACCCATCATCTCCTTTCCCAGTGATTAATTTTCATCTTTGTTCTATAATTTTTCTATTCCCTATTCTTAGCTCCATTCTTCTTTCTCATCTGTTACATGAGTCTAGTCTGAGAGATCTTTTCAAAAGCAAACTTTCAATGGAAGTATGGAAAACCTGCTTCAAAACTCTAAAAGAAATAATCGCGATTTTCAAAATGGCAGGTTCAAATGTGAGTTTATTTTTAGAAGTGGGGAGGTTCACGTGCACACACACAAGCATAGGTGCCATGGCAATCACAGGCACTGAATCCTCCTTGAGCTGAGGTTACTAACAGTTGCTTGTGGCGACCTGTAGGGTTGTTGGGAGCTGAACCTTGGTCCTTTGTAAAAACAGTACGTGTCCTTACCACACCGAACTGTCTCTTCAGCCCTCAAATGTGATGTTAAAATGACACAAGATTAGTAATTTGCTATGCATGGTGATGCATATCTATAACTCAAGTACTCATATAGGCAGGATGGTGAAGGCATTCAAAGCCAAATTTTTCTAATAGTGAGTCAGGCATTCAGCTGAGTCACATGGAAAGACTCTGTCTCAAAAAAATAAAAAAAAAAAAAAACACCACCACCACTGTAGATGATTAAAAGCAGCATAGAGAATGCAAAACCTGGAAAGGAGCCATAGTCATTGTAAAGCATGTACATTTTATCCAGAGATAAGTTGAAAACAAGAGAAGCTGAAGTTAGGTAGAACAAAACATGACTGACAAAAAGAAGGAAAAAAAGAAAGGAAGGGAGGGAGGGAAGAAGAAAAAGTCATTGAAATGATTTCTAAAAATATTCTGCTGTACTCACAGGTTGGTGCCTAGCCCAGTGATCATCAGAGAGGTTTCCTCCAGCAGCTGCTGGGAATTGATGCAGAGACCCACAGCCAAACATTGAGCAGAGCCCAGGGAACCCTGTGGAAGAGGAGGAGGAAGGATTGTAAAAGTCAAAGGAGAAGGACGCCTACAGGCTTACAAAGACTGAAGTGGCAACTGTAGAACCGGCATAGGTCTTCGTTAGGTCCCCTGCCTACACGCTGTGGTTGTATAGTTTTGGGTGTTTGTGAGACTCCTAAGAGGTAGGAGTGGGAGAAGTAATCTGTGACACTTTTGCTTAATCTAGAAACCCTTTCCTCTTACTGGGTTGCCTGGTCCAGCCCTGGTGTAAGAGTTTATGCTTAGTCTTATTTGCATCTTGTTATGGAGACCTGTTTTTTTTTTTTTCTGAAGAGAAATGGAAGAGGAGTGGATCTGAGGGAGATATTAGGAGATGAAAGATAGTGTTGGGAGGAATGGAGGTTAGGGGAAGCTGTGCTTGGAATAGATTACTAGAGAGGAGAATAAATAAAAAGGAAAATAAGAGCTAGAAATGGACCTACAGCTCAGTGGTAGAGCATTTGCTTGACCTGCACAAGATCCCTTTGGCGGAAAGGGCAAAAGATAATTAACTAATTTATGAATCTCAACAGGACACATACTCTCTTTGGTGAAAGGAGCTAGGCAATTCAATGAAAGTAAAAATGGGATGGTATATTGTAACAGACAACAAAAAATGCTGAAGTTTGTGTTCTTACTATCTGTGTGACATGTGGTCATTATTACCAAAAAAAAAAAAAAGCCAGAAATTGCTTCTATTCATTGTAAGTTCACCAAAACTGATGGCAACTGTAGTGGTGGCATATTGGTGAGGCTGGATGCAGGCAGAGGAAATGAAATTTGGAGGTGCCTGGTTCTTTTCTATCCAAGTGTTGGCAGCAGCACCCAGCATATCTTCATGGCAGATGAAAGACGAGGGAAAGCAAGGCTGTTTAGACACGTATGGCAGAAGGGTGAGTCTTTGGTATATTAAATGCAGAAACTGCTTTTAAAAGAAAAGAGTTTTCATAAAATAGGCAAACACAGACAATAACTAAATACTGAAGTATAATATTTCATTGAAGTCCCTCCCTGAAGACACATTTCTGTCATACCCTCTGTACATGGGAGGAAGTACATAAGTTCCTCTGTCCTTAGGGAGGAAGTCTAAGGAAGGAAGTCTAAAATCTTGGGTTGGAGGTTTTCTCTTGGTGAGGAAGAAAAAAGAGTAGTTGCAGGAAGATTCTGTAGGGAAATAGGATGAACGAAAATAAAGCAGGAACCTGGCTTACAGGGGCAGCTATAGATAATAAGAATAGAGCCCATATGGAGCCTGGGTCATACATATGGGTTCATGGGTCATCAGTAGCTGTGCCAGATGGAAGAATGAGCCATCAAAGAAGGCTGGGGTAGCCAGCTTGGTTCTGTCTTCCTTTGCCAACCTGGATCCTTAACTCTTACCGAGAACAACCAATGATTATCATGCCTTTCCAATCTAAGCCATTTGAATAGATTGACAAATGACACTAAGAAAATAGGGTGTTTGCCCAGAGGACCAGAAACAATGGGCCATTTCTTTTTCAATACATTAACCTTCAGGGAAGAAAAGTGGCTTTAAGGACAGAGGAAGCAGCCACTTCCCAAGCATTAAAAAGATTAAGGGAAATAGTGTTAGACTGGAGCAGAGAGGAAATTATTCGCCTGTCTAGGAGAGAACATTTCTGTTGTTATTGCCCCTATAAACCTTCCTCACCCTCAGCTCCAAATCCAGCAGGGCTGATGGGATTTGTTGAGGCAATATATCAAATTAGGTCTGTTGAGGAAACTCCAGAGAGAGGCCTGGAGCCAAGGAGTGCCCTGAAATTTATCTAAGTGACAGGATATTTAGAAAAGCAAGCACAAGCCCTTGCTCACCAGACACTGAGAACACCACAGCCCAAACTGCCCTAATTAAAAGAAGGCCTGTGCCTTGAGTTTCAGCACACATGCACAGAGTTACCCAGGGGCCACCTAAAATCTTTAGTGCCAGACATGAACTTAGATGAGAATTAAAAAATACCTTGTTCTGAGAAAAATCAAAAGCAGCATTAAAAGAAAATTCAAGGCTACAATCATGCACACTGCCCCCATCCAAGATGTCAAGAATGATCCACATCATATTGCAAAACAAGTAAATAGTTTATGTAGATTCTAAGGGAAGAAGATGTAGGAGGATATCCAGGATCTGAGTTTACACTAAGAAAGTACCGAGCATCCAAGGAGCCCCCCTGAACCCTCTGCTGCCATACATTTATCACCCAGAGACTGGTGAGGCATGAAGGATGCTGAGCAAAGCCACAAGTTACATCCAAACATTTCTCCATGGCATGGAAAACAGTGTGCTTATGGGTACAACCACTCTTAGTGGCCCATAGAGCATTGAGCTTCTCCACATGGACCAGCAAATCTTTCCCTCCTCCAGCCTCTCACCAGTCACTCCTGTTTTCTTTCTTACATCCCACATCTAAGACAGAGTTTTACACAGTGTTCAGTTAGCAAAGACCTTGGGTTCAGCACTTGAGAAAGAATGGAAAAGGAAGCAAGAATTGGCAGGAGACACTGATTAAAAAGAAGAGTAAGAGTCAAGCAGTCCATGGGGAGCTCTGAAGTAAGACTGTCCCTGCAGAGCAACAGTGAGCAGAGCCAAGACGGCCAGGATTTAGCACATCCACTAATCAGAGCCAAGGCAGCTTCACTGCAGCTCAGGAGGTCCCTGAAGGGGCTTATAGCTGGAATCTGATGCCAACAGCACTCTACCAGCCGAGACAACAAATTCTCCCCTGCAAGGGAGATTGGGGCTACACAATGCACCAGCTCCCACATGCGCTATCTGTTTTGTTTTGTTTTGTTTTTTTTTTAGACATACAAGAAACTCCAGAGAATGAATGTATAGATGCAGTTTGAACACTCAGGCCTTTTCCAATACAGAGACAATAGCAGGAAAGGAAAAATTGGTGAGCATGAAAAATGGTTGATGCTGAGAACCAAGAGAATTAACAACAGCCTCTGGCGCTGCCATCTTGACACCAAGATAGAAAAAAAAACTGTTTCAAAACAATGCCTTCCCAAAGCCAGCATGATGGATCAGTGGATAAAGGTGCTTGCTGCCAAGCCTATCCATTTGAGTTTAATCCCCAGGATCGTCATAGTGGAAGGAAAGATCTGACTCTCAAAACTAGCTCTCTGACCTCCACATATTCATTGTGATACGCACTCACACAATAAATAAATGTGAAAGAAAATGCCTTCTCTTTGTGTCCTTCTAAGAAAAGTTTGTGAGTTTCAATCCACAGTTCTTTATTGAGAGTCTCTTACATGCTCAGAATTATATAAGATGAGACTATGGGAGATCAGAAAAATATATAAAACCAGCTCCAACTTTGAGCACATTATGCTCTAGACAGGAGAGAAAATGGAACACATACTGCATGGGAGAATATCTGCTTACTGTATTGCTTGCTCCAAGGAGGTTGACATCGTTTGATATAACAAAATAATAGAAACTCAGTTCCAAACCTGGCTTTTGAATTTGGTGCCTTAAGATGGTTCCACTAATGATGTGAGTTTGGTCAAGGCACTCAGATCTCTGAAGATAAATTTCTGTATCTTTAAATTGGATCTTCCATGTATACTTACATTTGTGTTATATGAAAATTAAATGCACTGACTTTGTAAAACATGAAGAGTGCAAATGTTTGCTTTACTTATTTTGGTTTTTTGTTTATATCTCTGATGTATTATATTCTGACCACGGTTTCCCCTTCCTCCACTACCCCCATGTATCCCTCACCCTTCTCCTCCAGATCCACTCCATTTCCCATCAGAAAGAAGCAGACCTCTCAGTGATATCAACCAAACACTGTATAACAAGATGCATGAACCCTCATATCATAGCTGAACCAAATAACCCAATAGGAGGAAAAGGAGCTCGAAAGCAGGCACAAGAGTGAGAGATATGTCCCACTCCCACTGTTAGGAGTCCCACAAGAAACATCGAGCTACACAGCCATAACATATCTACAGAGGACCAAGATAGAAAAAAAAACATATGTATATAACATATGTGCACAGACGCATGCAGGCTTTTTGATTGTCTATTCAATCTATGTGAGCCCCTATGAGCCCTGCCTAGTTGATTGTGTGAGCCATGTTTTCATGGTATTCTTAACCTCTCTGGCTCCTACAATCTTTCCTCCCACTCTTGCACACGGTTCACCAAGCTCTGCCTAATATTTGGGTGTGAATCTCTGCATCTGCCTCCATCAATTGCTAGATGAAGTCTCTCTGCTGACAATTGGGCTACCCTCCAATCTGTGGGTATAGCAGAACGTGATTAAGAATTATTTCATTGACTTTTTCCCAGTCTTTGGTTCTGGTGATCCAGGCAGTGTAAGGCATGGACTTCCTCTCTTTTCAAGACTCTCAAGTTGGACCAGTCATTGGTTGGCCGCTCCCATAAATTCTTTACATCTTGTAAGCAGATTAAAGGTTTTGTGACTGGGTTGATGTCCCAGCTCCACAGCTGTAAGCCTTGCCTGGTAACAGAAGATGGCCAATACATGCTCTATATCTCCTCTTATTAGGAATCTTCACTAGGGTCACCTCATAGACCCCAGGGAGTTTCCACTGCACTAGGTTTCCACAATGCCTTTGAAGTGCTCCCCAATTCCAGCAGTCTCTCCCAGTATTTTTTCCTCCACCCCCTCAACCAGTCCCTCTTGTTCCCATTTCCATGCACTCCCCATCCTCCCAACAAAATCTATTCTATTCCCCCTTTCCAGGGAGCTCCACATATCCCCCTTGAGCCCTCCTTGTTACTTAGCCTCTTTAGGTCTGTGGATTATGGCATGATTATCCTTTACCTAGCAGCTAATATCCACTTATATGTTGGTACATACAATGTTTGCCTTATGGGTCTAGGTTACCTCATTCAGGGTGACAATTTTCTAGTTCCATCCATTTGCTTACAAATTTTCTGAAGTCATTTTTTTTAAACAGCCGATTAATGCTCCATTGTATAAACGTACCACATTTTCTTTAACCATTCTTCAGTTCAAGGACATCTAGGTTGTTCTGAGTTTCTGGCTATTATGAGAAAAACTGCTGTGAGCATAGTTGAGCAAGTATCCTTGTGGTAGGATGGTATTGTTGCAGGACAATATTAACCAATTTGATTAAAAAAGGGGTATTTTATTGGAGGGGATAAAACTTACAGATAAATGTCCCAAACCACGTTCCTCTGGTCACAAACAGGAAACCGAGTCTAGCCATCAGCATGAAAGCCGGAAGCAAGTTAGCTC
>JAQHUG010000022.1:1988011-2014750 GCA_028555095.1 Dicrostonyx torquatus | reverse complement strand
GCTTCCTCTGTACTCATCTGCCACATCACTCAAGAAGATCTTTCTCTGTTACCAACACACCCTGAGGTGTCCTTGGGTGTGCGTACAGTCTCCCTTCCAAGCTGTTCAATGGCTGGTGACTTCCTCGGTATGTTCCCATGGCCTTTAGTGCCTTGGCACACAGTTAAGGTCAAGACAGAGGGTCAGTTCTTAGGGATGACAAATGTTTAGAGAATGGATGTCTTAAAGGCTGTAGTAAGTTGGAATTTCAGAAATAGTCAAGGTTTCTCCTTGAGCCCTGGAATCCAGGATTATTTCTTACCATGACTTAATTCCACACCACATCAGATGGTAGTAAATAGAGGTGATAGCAAAGTTCTGGCTGCAGGAGAGTTGAAGGTCCAGAAGATGCTTAAACTCGCAGTGGGGAATTAGAGAGGGGTTGCAAAGGGAACGCAGTAGCAATAAGTGATATGGTTTGCTTTATACTACTGAAAGCTCTGGAATATGGCAAACCAGGCTCTTTCTTGTCAAAGTAGTCCTGTCAGTTCCCCCATAGTTCCCACATGAAAGAGCTTTAGTAATAGTAACAACAACAATAACAATAGTAATAACAACAATAACAGTAACAATAACTAGGCTCTAGGAAACCCTTTGAAAACTCTAAATACGAGGTCATGTCTACCAAATGCCTTTTAATTTGTTCTTTGTTTCCATTATGGTTTTTAAGTTTTAATAGTTACTTTGAAGTCTAGATGCTCTGACTCAATTTGTTCTTTGTCTAAGCAGTGGTTCTCAACTTTGATTGCATAACAAAATGCCACGGGGAACACTAAACACAAAATCTCAAGGCATTGATCCTTTTAAATTTAAAATTCTAGATCCCTCCTCAGCCTTGTCTCTTTTGGTCTTTTCTATCTTAGGTCAAACCTGGGTGAGGTTATAAACTGAGAGTTCTAAGAATGGTCAGTCAAATCCTCTTTGACCCTTATGAGTAATAGAAGGTAGAGAAGCCTGACTGGCCAGCGGAGGAACACCACTGAAAATGTTTTAGAACGGAACGGTATAAAGCTGTCAGAGTATGTCATGGGAGCTGTGTTGGAAGATATGGGAATCAGACCTTCCACATACGCTGGAATCCAGATCCTAACTGCTGGACCAGTGTAGACTCACAAGATCCAGGAAAGAAAAAGGTCAAAGAAGCCAGAAAAGTAAAACGGTTTTCGAGGAACAAAGATACCTGAATACCTTGCTTCAATTACAACTGTGTGTTTGCTATTTACAGACAATTACATGTTCAAGAAATGCCTAAATGAGTGACTAACATTTGCTAATGCAGAAAGCCTTTGGCAATTCCTCCAGCCTTTCAAAGATATTTTCTCTTTTATACTATAGTATCAAACTCATGTCTGTTATTATGGTTTCATCCTTTGAATGTACACTATTGATTATAGTCTACACAGACATGGTGACAGGTATCACAAGAAAAAAACAGTATAAGATGGGGCTTCTGATTTCTGTAATTACATGAGCCTCTAAGTTTGGTCCTTGTATTTTTTCATATTACAGTACCACTGAGCAGTATGG
This sequence comes from Dicrostonyx torquatus, assembly GCA_028555095.1. Taxonomy (NCBI): domain Eukaryota; kingdom Metazoa; phylum Chordata; class Mammalia; order Rodentia; family Cricetidae; genus Dicrostonyx; species Dicrostonyx torquatus. Next base: position 2,013,184 of record JAQHUG010000022.1, on the reverse strand, counting down.
AAATGACATTCAATGACTCTAGAATATTGGCATCTTAGGTCTTGTGGCTGGCTGCAAGAGAAGGTTTGTGTGCATACAAGATTTACCTCTATCCTTTTTCTTGTCAAAAGCTCCCTTGCAAAGGTACACGAGATAGAATTACTTCTCCTATATCAAGCTGTGAGTTACCTGATATATAACCCTACAGTATTGGACGTTTTGGTCCAGTTCCTCAAAATTACAGTAGAAGTCACACTCAAAACATTCAGCTCTCCTAAGCAGAACACAATTGTTCATATTTCATCTAAACCTAGGGCCTTCAACACATTCAACAAGCATTGTACCACTGAACCACATCCACAGCCTCATGTTATTTTTTGAGTCCATCTCTTGAAGAAACTTAAATAAACCACTGGCAGATGATAAAGCAGCAAGAACTGCTTTTTATTCTACAGACAACAAGTTCAGTGGGAGATATCAGCATCTTGAAATTTTAAAAGTGGCTTATTGATTCCAGAAAGAATTGTGTCTTATTTTAAAAGAATCTAGGACAATACATCTTCTTTACATTTTAAAATACAAAACCAATATGCTTGATTTGATTTAGGTTTTATATATCCTTACTACAATTTAATATAATGCATGTATTTTAATTGATCTTGAAGAATTAATAGTAACCACATGAGTCACAAATGATAGTACATGGCTATAGTCTTATATCTATAGTCCTCATGCAGGAAAAAATAGATACAAGGATTATGTACTGAGACTAGCTTGGGTTATAGCGCAAGTTCAAGGCCTGCTTTGGCTGTACAAGGAGATCTTGTTTTAATAATAATACCAACAATTAATAATAATTTTCTCTAGTGAATTATCTACTGGATTGCTTCATAGACACATGGTTTCAGAAGAAAGGTTGTCCTTTGGCTGTGAGCCTAACTATAGGAAACACTTTCCTGGGATTTCTCTAAGTATTGCTTCCATAACTATCTTCAACATCTGTTCATTGCACCATATATATCTTGTTATTTTAAGTCTAATTTAGCTATGGGCTTTCCACTCTTTTATCTTAAACTAATTTTTTTTCTTTTTGCTACAGTAGCATTAATGATTTTCACTATTAGTTAAAATTTAATGCCGTTCTGAGGGCATAGATATTGGCCTCCCCTGTTAATGACTAAGATAAATTATTCAGTTTTCTACTGTACAGTAAAAAGCCATTTTTATGTTGGTGTCAAGAAACAGATTGAGTGACCATAATTTAATCATGTCACTACAGGGTATTACATTATGCAGCTGTTATTATTCAGGGACTTAATTTGATGGCTGGTATTCTTTATGATAAATGTCTGCACTATGTTGGACTCTACTCCAGGTAATTGAATACGCAGAAGGAAGTTAGCATTCTATTAATGTCAATCTTCTGAAAATAAACTTTGAGTGTAAACTCTTTTAATGTATTTTATCTCTGGCATCTCTCTGTTTCTGATTTTTAAGAATACCTGTTTCTATATGAAATGGCTACATGAAATTGAAACAGGAATAATTTATACGCCAGAAAATATGCTGGGAATTCGTTGAACATATGAAGCTATGAATGAAAGGAAAGGATAGTACTATATTGAGACTGAAAAAATCCTAACTTGAGGAGGGGAGAACTAGATCTATGCAGCAGGAAACAAGTATTTGAATATAGAGGATGGAGAAGAAACTCACGGATTCTTACTCATTCCTGTTGATGTGTTCCAGTCTGAGAGCTCAGGATGGAAGAAGGCATTAGGTACTATTCGTGATAATGACAATTAGGCTTATGAGCAAGGCCATTCATTCAGGGATTTCTAGTTGTAAGCAAGGCATGGAAGCCAAAATTAGATACACACACAAAAAAATGTGGGAATGGATTTGAAATAGGCGTAAAAGACAGACCATTCAAGCCACCTCCTAGACAACACGGTTAGTACTGCATTCCACATCCCACACCAATATAATCACACAGAAGAAAGGTTACAGGCAGGATTGCTAAGTTTCTCTTATCTAGCGCTTCCCTCGACATTTGCCCTTGTGTGGTAGGTCTTCAGAGATAGCAACCTAAAAGTCAATTCCAGATCCTCTTGCCTACTAGCTGGAGACTATTTTATAACTGAACATGAGGGTTAAGTTAGAAATGGAAGCGATAGGAACAGGATCCATGGCTGGAGACTTGTGTGTGCTTAGTAAGTCAGGCCAGTTCGAGAGTGTATTCACACTCCACCAAATGTGTCCAAATGTAAATTAGCCTTCAATAAAAGTAAAGCAGGCTCAAAATGAGTCAGACTTAAGAAGACAAAGATTCATTTGAAGAAATGACTACCACAGCCAAGGGCAATGCCACTGTGGCTCAGTACTCCCAGGTACATCAGCTCATCAAGTCACCGAACTAGTGTTAGGGATCTGCTGTTGAACGGGGTCACTTGTTAGTACCCAACTGCTCAGCCCTGAAATAGCCACACAGAAACCATATTATTTGCAATACTGTTTGGCTAATAGCTTAAGCGTATTTCTGGCTAACTCTCATATCCTAAACTAGCCCATCTCCATTAATCTGTGTATCACCATGTGGCGGGGCTACATGGTGTCTCAATGACTCCACCTTCTTTCCCCCAGCATTCAGTTTAGTTTTCCCTGCCTAGATCTGTTCTGTACTGCTCTGCTATAAGCTCAAGACAGATTCTTTAATAACAAATGGTATATACAGCATATAGAGGGAAATCCTACATCAATCTGCAACCTTTCTAAGATTTTAGTTTCTGATTTAGTCATTTTTTTTCTCTCTAAGAACATAATCTTCCTAACACTTTTGTGTCTCAGTGCCTAATCATCTTGGTCCAGCTATCTACTCTTCACGTTATTCACAAGCCACACACGCCAACTCTGAGTATGGTGGTGATATCCTACTCCCAAGACCCTTTGTAAATCATTTCTGGCCTCTAGCACTCACTTTCAATGTACAGGTATAATATCCAAGCATCACCACTCTTTAAGTGTACAGCTACAGAAAAAGGTCTAGAAGTTGCTGCCCTGGATCTATCATTTCTAATAACAGCAACCACCCTCCTGTCACATTCTCACTTCAGCTGCAAGGCTTTTTTTCTCCAATCACATCTCCCATTAGCCCGGCCTCCTTCCTCTAGTTGTCTCTGAGCCATGAAATCTGTGGTCTTCTCTGAACTATGCGCCAACAAAGCTTTCAAATGAGCATTTGCTGAATAAATGAATGAATTGGTTATTTTCCTTATCACCTTTTTCCTGAATCTTTTTCTCAGATTCATAAGATTGGAGTTTTCCTGATGCCCTGAAACTAGTGACTATCTGTGATGATTTAGATGGACTGACCATTTGACAGGATCTAGAATCACCCTGGGAGTGGAGAAGATGCACAGTGAGGAATAGTGCTTGCAGTGCAACCACAAGGCACTGGATTGGGATCTACAGGACTCACGTAAAAGAGCTCAACCTTAACCCCATGGCTGTGTGGTGGCTCAAGTGGGAGGATTGCTTGGGCTTGCTATAGCCAGACAACCTGAAAAGGCAAGGTCCACGTTGAATGAGATACCCTATCTCAAGGAAATAAGCCAGAGAGTGATAAGGCGGAACACCTGATAACCGCTCTGGCATCTGCACATGCACACAAGGACAGACAGGGTCACAGACACAGACACACACACACAGACACACACGTGCATGAACATGGTCATAACAGAACCATCCTGAAGGCAACCTCTGGGCTGTCTGTGAAGAATTATCAGAATTAGGTCAACAGAGGAGGGAAGCCTTCCCCCTTCCTCCAATGTTCTGGACCTCATTTTTCATGCTGAAATCCTGGACTGCATCAAAACTGAGCATAATCACTCACCTCCGTCTGCTTCCTGACTGCAGCCACAATGTGACCAGCTTCCTGCTGGTCCTGCCACCGTGGCTTCTCTTTGTGATGGGCTGTACCATGAAACTAAGAGCCCAATAAGACTGTTTCTCCCTTAACTTGCTTTTTTTTTTATTATTGTTGTTCCATTGTTCGGTATATGTAATCAGAGAAACAGGAAAAGTAACTAACTCTCTAATTAAAAAGACTGCGAGACACAGCTAGAGATCCAGAGGCCCATAGCAACCACTCTGTCTGCTTCTTTCTCGTGTTCTTCATCATGGTTGCCACGTAACATGGGAAGTCTGGGGGAATCCATTATATTTTTAGATGCTGTTCATCACCAGTTCACAATGAAAGTGTTTATGTGATGTAAATAATATAAAACAACTAGGTAACCCTGTGTAGGGTTGCCTAGTCTCTATTAAAAGATTAAATGGAAGACCTTATTTCCCCCGCAGACTCTGCTAAATGTGGACATAGAAAAATAGTCTACAAAAAAATGTTAAATCTGGGGCTGGAGAGATGGCTCAGCTGTTAAAGGCTAGGCTCACAACCCAGAATGTTAAATTTGCTCAGATGCCTAATGTCGATTACCTACTGTCTCCAAACCTGTCTAACTAACCTCTCTTCTAAAGATTTATGTGTGCCCCTTCAAAATCCCCAGTTACAAATCCTGAGGAACCGTGACATTACTTTATTAACTTTACAAGACCGTTTGGCTTCATCACAACAGGCACTCACCTGCCGAGGTCAGCAGGCCCTACCTTTTGCTCTCCAGTGACTTGCTATTCCTTCACACACCAATTAAAATTCCCTGGAACTTCCCAATTACTGAGATTATAGGCCTGGCTATGCTTCAAAAAGGTTTTATAGCATTATTGTGTATCACTTTCATGGCGGCAGGATTCTCTTTTAGATTTCATGGGAACTCATGTCTCCGAGCTGGGCCCACATGTATATTGCTGTGGTGACTGATCTTCATTATCAACTAGAAAGGATGCGGAATCATCAAGGAGGCAAACATCTAGGCACATCTGTGAGGCATTTCCCACAAGATTTAACGGAGGCTGGAAAACCCATCCTGAGTGTGGGTGGCTGTTGGGACCATTTGGAGTCCTGGCTTCCAGCTGCTCTTCCCTGCTAGGGATCTTTACCTCTGATTTAAGTTACTGAAAGCTGTGCTTCATGAGCACGTGTTGCCTTGCCTTGAGGATCAGAGGATACGGTTTTCACCTGTTGGCCCACCTGACTGTTGGGTATTTAAGTCTCCATGGTGCTACTGAATAAAGGGCTTCTTACCTGTGACAAGAGGTCCGGGTCTCTGTCTGTCTGTGTTGTCTCCCTGTCTGTGTGCCTTTGTATGTTTCAACCTCCAGCCCCTAGCCCGAAGCAGCTCGGGAACTGTATGGTAGCGCACAGAGCACAGACAGAAAGGCGTTGTGTGCAGCAGGTGGCACCATCATGTGGGCTGGAGTCCTGGAAATAAATGGAAATAAATCAGCTGAAATGCCATATATGACCAGCCAACTCTCCTTTTTCTACTCCCTCTCCTTCTTGTATTCCTTCCCTACCATGATGGACTCTATCCTCAAACTTTGAGCCAAGTAAAGATTTTCATTTGTTGTTTTTGTTAAGTATTTTGTCCTCAAGATGAGAAAAGTAACTTCTTCAGAAAAAAAATGATAGCAAAAGTGGGCCCACTTCCATGATGGATCTTACCATGTGATTCGTAAGTCTTTGGAGCTACTTTGAAGAAAGAATATGGAAGAGTTTGGTGCTGTCTTGTGTGAGGCTTTTCCTGGGAAGATGTAAACAAATGTCTATTCATTCCAGAGAGGGCACTGCCACCGGACCAAAGGAATGACTCCACCAAAGGCTACTGGGGTGTATTCATGAGTCTATCAGAATTACTTAACAAGAGTGTAGGTAACATGGAACAGGAATGAAATCTAAATTTAAAAGTAATAAACTTTTAGAAATAGATCTGTTTCTTTGGTAAAGGACATCTCAGGCTGGATAGAATCGGTGCTCTTGTTCAAGCTGACAGAGAAAGAAAAGAAACTATATGAAAGCTGTACAGTCCAGTACAGCTGAGAAAGGGATGTGAGCGAGTGTAAGGTTGGAAACAGGGAGAATACAGATGGAGCATCTGTGACTGTTACAGATTTTAGCATTACTAAAGAGAAATGGGATTGTGCGTAAGGCTTCACCTTTCCAAGGCTCCAACTGGGGAAAATGATAATTCATTTCAAAGAAGCCAAAATCAAGAAAGCCATCTCAGGGTACTTTATATGATTATAAAATGGCTTCCTTGGGAGGTGTTTTGAAGGCACAGAAAGACCGCCACGACTGTGGCTAAGGGAGTCCACATATATACTAAACTGTCTGCAGATGTGGGCAGTATCGTCAGTGTGGTATTGGATTTGTAGGCATTGAAAGCGAAAGGGTGAGGAAATATAGAAAGCTTGCTCCATGGTTTCAGAGAGCTGCTGAGGCCAGTCAATACATGGCAGATTTTCGCATCAGTCTACCAAGTAACCCTGAGACAACTGTGAAGCTGTGATGAAACTGACAATGGAAACTTGCAATGGAAAGCCCAGGATGTTGTAGACCAAGACCATGGGATTTCCATCAAAGATGCTGAAAGCATGAAATTCAACTGGCCCAAGACAGAGGCTAGTCTGCTTCTGATATCTGGAAGAGCTAACCAAGGCAGTTGAATCCCAGATGACCCCACCCAGAGCTTCAGATACGAATGATGGAAATAACCATGGATTTTGTGTTTATCTTGGTGAGTCTCAGTCTTACATTGGCCAGTCTTTCCCTGCTATACCCATGCTCCTCCCTTTTGGAATGGGAATGCTTACTTTGTGCCATTGTGTTTCAGAAGTATGTGACTTATGTTTTTGTTTTAGATGGACTCACAGTAAAGAAATCACATGTCGTTTCAGAAGAGACTTTAATGTTATGCTTTTGAACAGTGTTTGAACTGTTAAAAAACTGTGGGGACTTTTAGAGATGTATTAAGTGTATTTTGCACTGTGAGATGCACATGAGAATTTAAGAACCAGTGATGGGTTAGAATGACTTAAAAGTGAGGTATCAGCACAGGATGGACTTGTTATAGTTAACCTTCATCATCAACTTGGTGGCATAAATTTAACTAGCAGGCAAACTTCTGGGCATGTCCACAGGAACATTTCCAGTGAAGTTTAAGAGAGATGGGAAGACCATTCTGACTGTAGGCAGCATCATTCTACGTGCTAGGTTTCCAAAGAGACAGAGAAATAAGACAAGAGAAGGCAAGTGGAGGGGCCGCATTCTTCTTTTGCTTCCTAATTATCCTCAATGCTGCCATGCTGCCATGTCTTTCCTGTCATGACTGGATCTACCCTCAAACTGTGTGCACAGGTAAACCTTTCCTGCAATTGCTTTTCAAGTCTTTACCACAGCAACAAGAAAAGTAGCTAATACAAACACATTTGATTTTACATCTGTGATCCCTAATGTCTCCCAATCCATCCTATTTTATAACAATTACTCTTGTGTATTTTGGTCAACCATTAGGTTTATTTTTACAGGGTAACAATGAGCCTCGAAACAGGTGGCCTATCTCAGTCATAGTCGTATTTGATATGGAGAACTCACTTAGACTTAGGTTAAGAAGCATTTGAATGAAAATAAAATGTCGTAAGTTATTTAATTTTGTGTGGATGTTGAGCTCTACCTCTAAGAAGGGAAAGCTACAGATTGGGCGTAGTAACTCATACTTGTAACATCTGCATTTGCAAGGCTGACGTGGGAGGGGGGACAGGATAAACTACAGAGTAAGAGTTGGTATCAAGCACTAAAAGAAAAGGAAGTAAAACCAGAAAAAAAGTAAATACAGCAAAGTTATTTTTGAGGGATTGTAAACCCATGACCAAAATGTTAGTTTATCTGGGAAGAGTCTCATTCAATGTTCCCTTCCTGTAAAATCATGATTTAATCTTTCTTGTAGATTAATTTTCATTCATAGCCATGGCCAAGGAAAGTAAGAACCGAAAACAATGTAGAGGTTATAGTGACTTATAGGAAAAAGGCTACATAAAGACATACTCTTTTACCTGCAGTAATAACAGAAGTGAGGCTGGTACTGTCCAATTTCAATGGTCGAGTTATGACTGTACATCCACCAGGAGCAATTGATTCGGTTATTCTCAAATGCTAAAACACCTTGATGATGAAATTAAAATAAATATTTGGAGATGTATCAAAATTATACTGAGGGTAATAAATCTTTAGGTACTATTTAAAAAAAAACAGGCATATGCAGGTTCTAATATAAAGTCTGTGTAGAAAAGCAAAATTTTAAAGAGTCCAAAACCAGTTGAGAAAGCAGTTGTGTTCTATAGATTTGGGGAGACAAGTTTGGTAAAATATTGTGATATGTTAAAATCTACAACTTTCAAAATATACTTGTCATACAGACCTCATAATTTCCAAATCATATTAAAATTGTAATATTTTGGAGTTTAAAATGAATGGAGGTAATTTTCACAAAAACTGACTTATTCAATTGGCATGCATTAATTTGAAACTAAGAAATCTTTATTCATGTTTTAAGAGATCAGATGTATTTTAGAAATATAACCCAAGGAGGGAAAGATACAATTATTGGGTTATTAATATTTTAGAGATGAGCTAAATAAATATATTCTCCTGTATTATAACACACTGTATTCTCAGAAAGAATCTGAATACATTTAACACAAAGATTATCATGGCCAATCACACAGAAAATTTCTTTATCTAGATACAACCCAAGATGGAATTGCTCACATCATAGAAAAAAGGTCATTTCAGGCCAGAAGGACCTTATTTCACAAAATGAGATTTTGCAGACAGAGGTCATGAGGACTTGGGATAAACAGTCAAAGAGAAACTATTCTTCAGAAATGCATCTACTAAAAGATATACTTGAGTCCATAGACATTTTTGGCTAACTTGTGAGAGCTTAATATATTTTTACCTTTTTTTCTTGTAACTCTGTGTGTGTGGTATTCATATTTACATATGCATGTTTACAAGTGTGGGGGCACGCATGCATGTATATACATGTTTTTCTACTTTCTTCCTGTCCCTGTGATAATCACCATGACCAAACGCAACATAGGAGGACAAGGGTTTATTTTAGCTTATACTTCCAGGAGTATACTTATACAATCCACCAGGAGGAAAGTCATAGCAGGAACTAAAACAGAAACTATGGAGGAATACTGGGTTACTCACAAGCTTCTGCTCAGTTATCTTTCCTATACAGCTCAGGCTCACCTGCCTAGGGATTGTAACACCCACAGTGGGCTACGGACATGGTCACAGGCTAATCTGATTGGGGCAATTCTATCAAGGTTCCCTCTTCCCGGGTGACTCTAGGTTATATGATGTTAACAATAAACACTAGGATATGCATTAAGGACAGAGGCTCACATCTGTAAGTCTTCCTCAATCACTCTCCACCTTATTAATTAATGAAGGATCTCTCAGATGAACCCAGAGCTGTCACATAAGGCTAGTCAGCTTGTTCAGGGATGACTTGTCTCTGCCTTCTGAGTGCTTCAATGACAATCAGGCTGCTACGTTCACCCAGCATTGGTGCCAGTGCTGGGGCTTCAAACTACAATCCTCATGCTTGCACAGCCTCTAAGATTTTTATCTTTCAATATTCTTTTTATGGTTTGCAGTTAGGGTGGTTCCGAGTAATTATATCACTAAAACATATGCAAAGATTTGTAAAGTAGTTTGTTATGGGAAATAGCACACACAATGACAGAGAGGCCCCTCCCAGGATCTCTTATTTACATGCTGGAGAACAGGAAAGGTGGTGATATATATATAATCCTATTTTAAAGACCTGAAAACAAGGGACACTAATAAAGCAACTCCAAATGTGCAGCCTCGGAATAGCTGTGCCTTCCCTGGGTTGCATTACGCCCACCCACACCCCATGAAAGTAGATCTGCTTTACTGGGTCTGCCTATTTAAATGCTAATGTCATCTAGAAATGCCCTCACCAGAAATGTTTTACAAGCTATCTGTGCATCTGTTAACCCAGTCATGCTTGTACTGAAAATTAACCATCATAGTCTGATGAGCAAAACCAGGCATGATGGCTTAAACCTATAATCTAGATATTTGGGATGCTGAGTCCACAAGCTATCTTGGGCTCCGTGAAAAGACACTACTCGAAACAGAAAAAAAAAATAAAAACCAAACAAACAGCAACAACAAAAACCTAGCCTGTTAAGCAAAATATGGAGTTGTGTCATGACCTCCAGGCTTGCTCCATCCCCCAAATCTCTTTTCAGAATGAATCATGAACACACTGGAAATTTAGCAGCAAAGGTCTTTCTCGTGCTTCCGATGTAGCTGTTGCTGGTTCCACTGCCTTTGAATGACTGTTGTTGCTTCACTATTTCCTCAGAGTTGGATCCTTCTAATAGCCATTTTGTTAGACTCCTCCCCTCATGGTGATGGTTAATATGGTCAACTTGGCAGAAGCTGGAGTCACCAAGGAGACAAATCTCTGAGTGTGACTGACTACATTTGTAGATTAGATTACCAAAGATGGGAAGATCCGCCTAAATGTTGACAGCACTGTTCCCTGGTCTCCAGAGTTGAACACAAGGAAGAAAGTAAACTCAGCAACAGCACTGGACTCTACTTCCTGACCCTGTGTGCCATGTGACCTGTTACCTAATGCTCCTGTCTCATGGCCTCTCCACCCTGATGGACTGTACCACAAGACACCTTTCCTTCTCCAAGTCACTATCCTTGGGTTGTAGTATCACAGCACGAAAAGCACCTAACACACGCCAAGCACATTTTCTTGTTCTCTGGTAAAATTTCCCGAGGTTGGAGACTTCAGAAAAAGGTCACTGTGGGGCAGCTTAATGAGAGCCTGGAAAGGGACACACTGGTGGCTTCCTCCTGAACCACCTGCCTCGCACTGCATTATAGAAGTGAATTAGGGTTTGGTCTCTCATAAAAGGAGCTAGAAATGGGGTTAAGGAAAAAGTGGCAGGCATGTTTGGTTTTCACCTTTCAGTTTCCCCTTTGATGTGCTTTTCAAAATGAAGAGTATAGGAGAACATCAATTCCCTGTTCATTGTTAGTAAATGGCCCTAATTTAGAACATTGGTGGCATTCATATTCCAAATGCAGTACCAACTCAGAGCATTATGTTTGGTACTTATGGACTATACCTTATCATTCCAACATATTACTGTCTTGACTGAGTCTCATAATAGCCTACTATAGAAACTAAGGCAAATACTTTTATTTCTACTTAAAATTCAGCAGTTTAAGTTTTTAAAAGGAGGAGATTAGAAACTAGAGCTAAGGTCCTTGAGATATTTATTCAAGAAACATTATTCGGAAAAAAATAGCCAGTGAATCTTAGTTTATCATCTCAAGAGAAAATAATAAGCAGTTTAATAAGTTGTGAGTGAAATGCATTTTTATACGTATACATTTGTCTCTTTAAAATTTAACACCTCTAAGTAAAGCATTAGAGATTTATCTTTCCAAGATGAGATAGCATCAACACTCAAGCCATGCAGATGGCGAGCATATAATCCTTCTCTGAGGATTACATAAGGCTCTATGAAAATATCATCATATGTAATTATAGACATCGTTTAAAATATATAAGGGATTTCAGGAGAAAAGCTCTAAGAAATGTATTGCATTGAGCCAACTGTTTGTGCTAATAGTAGAATTGAAATCTAAAGAAGGAAGGTGAGAAGGGAAGTGTGAGGGGATGAGGGGACAGTGAGGAGAACGAAAGATTACATGCTCTGTGGGCCTTTGCTAACTTGGGGGGTTTAAGAAGAAACTCGTTTAGAATTCAACAAGATCTGAAAAAAGGTGTAATTGAAAAGTTTAACAGTTCAACGGTCAATGAATACCAGAAAATACAATTTGATTGTTTAAGGCAATTATCCTTACTGTGTAGAAAACTCAGAAAGGTGGTCCAGATCTGAGGGAGTTGCTACATGGTGTTATCAAGGAATAGGGTCCTCTCTTAGCAGCTCTGCCAGGGTTAATACATGAGCATTACCTTCAAGGCCATAAAAGGGTAGTTCATCTGTCTACACTCTGCCATATGGTAACTTTGAGTGCCAAGGAGAATCTGGTGATTGATTCAAATGCTGCTCTTTGTTCTATCTGTGGGCTAGAACAGTTTGAGAGTGTGCCTGTCACACTGTGTTAGACTCAAAATCTTTCTAGAGAAGGATAAGCCTGAAACAAATCCCCCAAAATAGGTTTAGAAAAGGTGAGACAGTAGGGCATGGAAGTGCACCAGAAAAATTGTGCAGGGTGGGTTTTGTTTTCCTCCTTGATAATGTAAAATTTATCAAATAAAAAGGATATCAGGAAATCAGGAAAGCTAATGCATATACTAAGTGTACGTTAAGTGCTAAGACATGTTTATTAGGCAAAAGATTAAACACTATTTTTTCTTCTGCAAAACTCAATTGCTTATTTAAGTTGAACCTTTCATTATGCAGAGTTGCTCATGTCTGGAGCAAATTCTTAGCTCAGCTAGTAGACCGAAGAGGTAAAAACTTGATAGCGTATCCCCCACCCCATGCTGATCACGAGAATTAAGCCTGAAACCCAGTCTTAAAGGAACCCTTAGCTTTAGCATTTGACAGATAAGGACAAGCATATTATCTGCTTGTTTTATTCCTTGATAGAACATTTTCAGAAAATAACCTGCCCACAAATCCTCCATTATCTGCACAGCTGTTACCTTCACTTTTGTCACCTTTAGAATAAAGGGAACTGTCACTTTCTAAAACATCAGGTATAGAGTTGAGACTCCGGTGACAGAGTGAACTTAAACAGCTGTTTCTGTGACAGACCTCACCCATGAGCTGCTGGAAATGAACTAGGCAGTGGGCAGCGTAGTATATGGGAAAAAATTGTGCTTCTTTTTTTCAGAGAAAATTAAAGTAACAGTTCTGACATGAGAAATAATCTGGACAGGACAAAAGATTTTCATTCTGAAATAAATAAGAAGCTGTGAGGACAACCTATGACAGTTTGCAAAACAGAAAAAATCATTAGTGACTATATAATGTTTCTAATGTTTCTTGCTTTCAGGGTATTAATGTCCTATAAGAAAGATGTTTAAATACTATATAAAAATACATGATGATTTGATTTAATGAATTTGTGTTTTGGGATCTCAAGTCTGTAACTTAAACTTTCATAGCTATGGGGGAAACATCATGTTCCTAGAACCATTCTGTGCATGAGGAAGGGTCCCCACTGCCACTATCCCACTTGTCAATCCTACAGTCAGTGTGGTAGAAGACAAGCAATTAACAGAAGGATAGGCTCAACCATTAACTAGAGCATGTCTCCAAGTAAGAGGGCGTTAGGACCACAGAGTTAAGATCCAGCCTGGACCTTCATTATCTTGCCAAGCGCTGACTACTAATGGCAATGCCTTTGAAGGCTTGGCACTATTATAAGAAATAACAGTGTGGGCAACAGTTACTCGGTAGAAAATCTGGCACATCACAAGAGGAGTCTTCCCTCCAGGGTGTTTTTAGATTAGCTGGAAAACCGTCACACCAGCTTGCTTTCCTTTCCCACAGGTTCTCAGGGAAAACTCCCTCTCTAAATGACAGCTGTGGTTTTTACCACCTTCTGACTGGGAATTCTCAATATTCTTGTTCGTATTTTGCAAGAGTTTTCAACTTCCATGGGGAGGAAGTGTTGTGAAATTACTATTATTATCTAACTCCTGTTTTCATCAGTACGACTTTCTCTGTAAGTGTTATTCATAGCTTCTGTAAAAGCCAGACACCAAATGGTACCTTGGAGTGTTAATGAACCCTTAAAAAAAACACCCAGAATGGCTTCTGCAGTGAAGGTGAAGCAAAGCCAAAGAAAATGCCATCTAGAAGGAAAATCAGAGTGAACATACTTGTCCGTATTGAAACCCTTTAAAAAAATGCCTCCCAAGGTATTCTTGTAAAATAAATTACTGACTTCATTCATTTCCTTAAGAGTAAGAGTTCATCCAAAGTCAATCTGTTGCATGAGGAGGAGCGGGCTGTGGGGGCTGCGTTGCCCAGCTCCTGGCTCCCAGCTCCCGGCTGCAGTCCTGCTTTTGGTCCTGGCTAGCTTATACCCGAAAATCCACACAGAAGTTGTATTAATTAAATCATTGCCTGGCCATTAGTTCTAGCCTCTTATTGGCTAAGTCTTACATATTAGTTTAACCCATATCTAGTAATCTGTGTATCACCACAGAGTGGTGGCTTACCTAGAAAGATCCTAACCTATGTCCATCTCAGGCCGGAGAAACATGGCATTTACCACACTTCCCTTCTCCCCAGCCTTCCATTCTGTCTACTCCGCCCACCTAAGGGCTGCCCTATCAAAAGGCCAAGGCAGTCTCTTTATTCAACCAATGAAAGCAACAGAAATACAGAAGAACCCTCTTACAACATCAATCCATCTCTAGTGTACCTTCTTGCACAATAAACATGAATAAAGGCATGACTGGCCTCCAAAGGAAACCCAGGTATTTTACTACCAAAGTTTACCATCAGCTGCAATCCACTTCCTCTTCTACTTGTTCACACATGTGGATGTGTTTCTTACATACTTATACTCTACCATCATGACTGTGTTCTATTCAGTGTTCTTTCCTCTTAAGTTCAGCCCACTAACTACCTTAAACTCAAATCCGTATCACAGTACCTAAGAGCATTCATAATAAAAATGTAATCCATGCTCATTTATTCATTGAATCAAGTCTACCTAGAGATCAGTACAATTATCTAACATAGGTCAGCTTTAACTTACCTTTAAAACCATCTCCTTATGAAAGGCAAAAGTCAATGTTAAGGTGAAACGGACTGTCAGATAGAAAGCAGGGCAAGAAGACATTGTCCTGAACATGAACAAGGAACCCTGAGACCTACAGGGTCCAAAATTTCTTTGCGTTCTTACCCCACAGAAACGCATTCCTTCCTGTATTACAGGTGTTTGGAAACAATTACTGAATTGAGATTTTTGTCATGGCTGATTCATCGCCATCCTCCAGTACCTACCACAGTGTGTGACTCAAAGTGGGTGCTCAATATACACTGAAATACGACTACAGCAGTAACGGGGGAGTCCTGGGACTTTGTAAAGATAATAAACACATATGATTATGATTGATGAGGTTTATTTATGCATTTTATTGTTTTAAAAAAGGAACTTCTCTGCTCCTCCCTGAGGGAACAGTTTCTATTCAATTCTCGCCTCCTGCAAGGAGGTCATCGAAAACCACACTTCAAACAAGTAACTTTCCCTCTCTCTTCCCTACCTCCCCACTGAGTCTGTTTGGGTTACTCATCTAATAACACCCTTTCTTTTTCACTAGAGTTTGAACATGGTGTATGAAAGGCCATCCTCTTCCTGTTTCATTGTATCTAATGGATATTATTATCCAATACACACAGCAACGTTGCTTAAAACTGACTACCTATTGGCAACACAGAAGTTGTCAACTCCCGTCAGAAAATTCAAATCATAACCTCTATGACAGTAAGTCTAAGCATTACCATCTCACAGTTTGATGATCTAACAGGTAATTATAACTTGTAGACAAGTTTGTGAATTGCTTACCTACAACCTACACATGTCAATGCGTGAGTGACTAAGGAAGTGTGGTTGACTAGAATTCACTATTCATTACTCTGATTGACAGGAGAGATAGATGTCTCTGCTTAGCTCAGCTTTAATTCAAATGATGGTCTTTATTTGAAGCTTCATTCCCTAACCACCACTGGTAAAACTGCTTAAAATAGGTCAGGACCAGATTATTTGCTTAGTAGGTCCTTGGCATTATGTTACAGAGTGAGTAAAATGAACTCCAGGAGTATCCAAAGATAAGCAAACGTTTGTGTAATAAATGGATGGCTGTGTAAGGAAACTGGTAAACACTCACCATATACTGCTTTTGAAAATGGGAGATGCCAACCACTAAGACAAAGTACATACACAATACTCAGAATCACCCTAACGTGAAATCTTCTGAAAATTTATTGAAAACAATTATTTCTCTGTCTTCTCTCAAACAATAACTCCCCTCTGCAGCCTTCAGAGGAGGAAATATTCATGGTGATTAGATCTTGTCCTTCAATAAGCTTCTTGGTCAGATGGATTTATCCCTGTATTTTCTACATCATTCTATTTCTTACTCTGCTTCAGCAGGTAAGAGAGAAAGCCCTGAAAATGATGTCAACTCCAGCAGTGTAAAAAATGGTCAGATAGTCTTTGAGGTGCTCCATATTTACCCGTAGTCTTCCCTCAGCCAGAGAACAATCAAAGCAAGTGCTGCTTAGCAGTATATATTGGCTAGAAGGCAACAACTCCTTCCTTTACAGTATCTATTGCCTCCACCCTCACTACCAGTATCTAGTACCAGGCCATATGGGTTTCTTAAACATTTAACTTATTTTATTTGTCACTGGCAGGGGATGGGAATTGTGCATTTCTTATAAGTCCCAGTAGAGTCCAGAAAAGGGTTTTGGATCTCTGAAGCTTGACTTACCAGAGGTTGTGACCTGCTTGACATTAGTATGAGTATCCAAACTCAGGTCTTCTGGAAGAGCAATATATGTCCTTAACCACTGAGCTGTCTCTTCATAAATGCGGATTTTCAGAAAACTTTTTGAGAGTATAATACATTTACATCATTTTTTCCTCCAGTCCTTCCTCCAAACCCTCCCATCACCCCCTTGTCCTCTTCACATGTATAGCCTTTTCCTTTAGTTGTCTTTATACACACATGCACTCACGTGTACATGTGCACACACACCTAAGATATATAAATACAACCTGCTCAGTCCATATAGTGTTATTTGTTCGTACTTCCAGGGTTGACCATTTGGTATTGGATAACCAGTGGGTGTGCTCTTCCCTGGCAAAGTCTAGTCCTCTGGCTCTCAGCATCCTTAGTTGCCTGTAGTTCTTTGTCTAGGGTTGATGCTTGCTAGGTTTCCCCTATCCCATGGTATTATATCTGTTGGGATCATCTTCGTTCAGGTCTGAGACGTCACGAAGGTAGCTCTTGACATTTCTAGGAGACACAATCTCACAGCAAAGTCTTCGATTCTCTGACTCTTACAATCATTCTGCCTCTTTTTCTGCAATGATCCATAAACCTTTGGTTCCGAAGTTGTGTTTTAGATATGTCAGTGGGGTCTGGGTTCCACAACTCTTCATTTTGATTGGCTGTGACTTTCTGTACTAGACTCTGTCTGTTACAAAGAGAAGTTTCCTTGATGAGGAATGAGAACTACATTCATCTTTTGGTATAAGGACACATATTTAAAATAGAGATAAGCGCTAAGCCAGCTTAGTAAAGTGGCGGTTATAAGTTCTCCTCCAAAATACATATAAATTTTGACAAGCATTGTCTTATTCAACTTCTAAGTCATAAAATGCTTCCAAAAATAAGTAAGTACAATATATCATAAAAGAAGCATTTCTTTATATTGGATACAAATGTGAAACATGCTTTAGGTTAAACATTACAAGGTAAGCAAATTATTTCTGTAGGGAAAATGATTGGATTCCAGTTAATATTATTGTTTCAGCCACTTGTTCTGCACTGTGTTTGCCAAAATGGTAACCATGTAAGGAGGAACTTCTTTCTCTTGAATTATGTAATCACAGACACACACTGGGGAGGAGAAATCTTTTACTTCTAATGTCACTTTTTCCTTCCACTTGGATGATTATCTACCATAGTAGAATTACCTTCTACTACCTCGGAAATCCAGAATGTTGCTATTTTCCACAAGATAACTGACCACAGTGAGAGAATAGTACTTAATCTTCTATTTCTATAGATGTTGTATGGTGAACAAGGAGAACAAGTGATCTGGCTTTGTGGAAAGGATATCAGAGCATTCCACCCAGGCTATACAAATGAGCTGTCTAAATTATGCAAGATCAATGCAACTATAATGATCCCTCGAGACTAAGACTAAAATACTATTAACTAGATGGCTTAGTAATATAATTTTAATATAATACAAATTTAACCTGCCAAATATTTAGAGGCTGAAGTTGAAAGTCAGCTGTGTTCCAGGATTCTCTACTACCTTCTGATGGCTATTGGCAATCCCGGTATTCCCTGGATTATCACATTGTCATTCCAGTGTCTATTTCCATCATCACATGGCTGTCTTCTCTGTGTCTATGTTTTTACTCCTTCTATATTGGTTTTAATCATTAGTACTAGGATCCACCATGCTTCTGTATGGTTTTGTCTTGATTTTTACACTATAAAGATCCTACTCTGAAATAAGCTCACATTTTTAATAGCAAAGATCAATTTTTCAGGTCACTTCCACCATGAGACTGGATATTTCTTTCATTACCACCGGTTTCACTCTGTTTCTCACAAAGTGAAAGAAATTTTCTAACGCTTGGTTATATTGCCATGTTTTCCACCCCAAAGTTCATCTTCCCGTCACCCCCGCCATCCCCCCGAAGAGTGAAGGACAACATGCATGCAGAGAAAAGGATGTTAGCTTCACATCACTCGTAATATTAAGGCATTGACTTTTCAAGAAGAGGCTCTGGCTTCCTCTTTCCCACTTAGATGAAAGCGGATGTTTGTATATTTCATACTTGAGTATGAACAGTGGTGAACAATGTTTTCCTTTGCACTTATGCTATAACAAAGGCGAAGACTGTATCAGCTATGTTCTCTTACTGGGCTAAAGCTCCATGACCAAGGCAATTTAGAATAAAGTCTCTTTGACCTTACACTTCTAGATGAAGAGCCCGCATGGCAGCCAAGACGCAGCAGCAGGTGGTTGGAGCGGGGACCTGAGAGATCATAATCTCAGTCACAAACATAAAGCGGGAATCAGAGAGTGGGCGGGAGGTTGGGCAAGGCTCAACTGTCAAAGTCCACTCACAGTGATGGACTTCATCCAGCAAGATCTAACTCATGAGAGTTCCACAACTTCCCTAAATAGTGCCAACCAAGAACCAAGGGTTCAAACACATGAGCCTATGGAGGACATTTCTTATTCAACCCACCACAGAGGAGGATGAGGTCAGTCTCCCACACTTGGCATGCTGGCCTTCTAATGTAGGTATACTAGCTAGACACCTGATATAAAGGAAGGAATATTATCATTCTCACTGCTAAGTCATCTTGGCAAATTGAGGCTTCTCCCCTTATAGCCTTCCCTTGCTGCTATGTAAATAACAGTGTTGTCATGGTAACTGACATACTAGGAGACTATCCATATAGGTCCCTTTCTCTCCCTATCTCTGCATCCCACCTTTCCTCACTCACATCTGCTAAATAGACAAAAGGTTCTGCTCTGTCTAGCTACCAATTTACAGAAGTGAGGGATAGAGGAACAAAACAAGTGAAACCATAGGGTGAGTAAACAAATTCCAGACCATAAGAATATCTCCAGAAAATAAAAGACAAGGGTATCCTCGAATTTAAAGGAAATGATAGTTACTTGGAATGCAATTCAAATAAATAAACTGAATAGCCATTTAAAAGTGCCATAAAATAGTTGAGGAGATGTGAACATTGGCAAGATATTTGATATGGAGGGAGAGATATTGCCGTTCTTGTGCTAATATTTAACAGTCAAGGTGAAACTTGACAGTTTTGGAGTATTATTTCATTTTAAGAGTTTTACACTGAGATACAATAAGATGACATAATGTCTAAGGATTGCTCCCAGATAAACAAAAAGTGGGAATGGATGAAGATAATGAATCAAAAAAAAAAAAGCCAAGATCATGTATTACTAACTGATGAAGTCGGATAATGAGCATCTGGGTTTATTTTTTGAACTTTTTCCTTCTGTTCTTTCTCTACAACATATATGGAATAAAATTCTTACTTAAGTTATTAAACTTTGATTCAGCTATGCTCCATTATCATTACATAAACTGAAAACTAAACTTCTGTTTAGAATAACTGTCTAGAGTTCTTTTAGGGACACTTAATAAATTATTTTAACATACAGTACTCATTCAAATAGATCTTAAATAGTGTGCTATAGTATTGTTTCAATAGGCTATTAATAGTATTTTAAACAAATTTCCCTTTCCTACTTATTCATTCTATAAATATTATTTATAATTTAATACACCCAGGGACAGTTCTAGAAGCTAGGAGACAACAAACTATATAGTCCCTGTCCTGAGCAAACTCATAAACTATAGGTTAAATAATAAGAAACAGACAGATGATGAGTGGATTTGTGGTAAGTGTTAGGAAGTTACGAGTACCAGATGCAATAAAAATGTACCACAAGACCATCTCATTTCCTCTCTGGAATGGTGGTGGACAACCAAGAGTTCACAGAGCAAAGCATCTCTGAGTCTTACCTCCAACAGAAGTAGGGAAACCATGACAGAGTTTTGAGTAGATAATACATCATAGCCCATTCTTCACATTCATAAACAACTCAAATTTAACAGTAGTCACCAGAAGTTCAGTGCATGGTCTCATTTTGGTGCAGAAAGTCTGGACTCAAGTATTAGTTTTGCCCTTACCCCAAGCATTGGTACCCTCAGTGATCACATTCACAATACAGCAAAGCAACAGTTCCTCCTCTGGGCATTATTTGAGAATAAATGGTATGATCCACAGCAAGTGCTTTGAAAAACAGTGCCCATTTTTAACACGAGAACAGACATGAACTTGAACCACCAAAAGAAATTCCAAGAACTTGATTAACGATGAAAGGAAAACTGCATTTCCTTACCATTAAGTATACTTCTTTTGAAAATCAATAATTGACTTCTGGAAGTCCATAAAACTATAACCAATCTTTCAAAATTTCAAAAATTTTAAAGAGATGATGAATGTGAACTATTGCCAGGCTGGAAGGCTAATAACACTTCTGAAGAATCTTCCTTCTGTTCACGAGCTGTGTACAGTGCTCACTAACAAGAACATCAATGTATCTGAAGCACATTATAGCATCAAAGTATTCAGCCCCAGCATCACCTTCCCAACTTCACAGACACTTGTAAGCCAGCCAATAGCTGTAAAAATTACAGCTTGGCTAAGTTCCAGGTTAACCTGTGCAATGGGGCTCCCACTTAAATATCTCACATTGTACTGTTCAGACATTTTCAGGTGTTCATGAAGACTCTAATTTTTATTCATTCATACTATAAATGGGGACACTTCTGGGACTATATTCAACAGTTTAACTTTTGTGAACTTCATGACAGGATAAGTACTTTTTCTTGTCATCCAATATTTCATAGGTGTTGGAGTATAGCTAGGTGTGAAGACACTTACTTGGCATAGATGAAGACTTAAGTTCAATCCACAGCACTATAAAAATGAGATGTTGACAAATATTAAATTGTTTTAATAACAGTTGTGTTTAGAAATCTATTTCTTTTACTGCTGTATAATAGTTTCTAGAGTTTTTCTATTTACATATTCGATCTAAAGTTGAACAGCAGTGAGTAACTGCTTTTGTCACTGTAGCCTGCCATGCAGTAGGACATCACCAAATCCCAGCAAAGACTCCATAGAGAGGAAAGCACACTGCCCCATGGGAAGGCAGTTGACTCGCAGGCTCTGATTGCAATTGATGCTATTACTTCTATAACCCTTTAACTGATTCTGAGACTCCTCTTATATCTGTCATAAAATAAAGGAAAGGAACTAGCTTGGAGGTCACAACGTTGGCATCTCTGGACAGAGTTTTACTGCAAGTCAAATCTACATTTTACAAAATGCTAATAAGAAAGGACATTCACTTTCTAGTGTATGATGGTTCCTCAGTGTTTTCTATTTAATTATTAGACTTTGTTTTACAGATGTTGTAGATTTTTTTAACAGAAAAATTGATCAGGTAGCAGACTCCTCATGATTCTCACATTCTACATTAATAGTATAGATGCATTATTATTAACTAAAGTTGCTATTTCCCTATGTCAAACCTAATGGATGCTTTCTGTTTCAGATTCCCATCCATGTTCCCGCAATGCATTTACTCATCAGATTGCTGTAGACTTCTCTAAAATATGACCGTTTCTCAAATTTTTCTTTGTTTTTGATGGCATTAAAAATTCTGAATGTTGTCAGAGTATTTGATAGGATGCTCATCTTTTGGAATGTTATGGTTTTCTTATAAATAATACACTGGCAGTGTGAACTCTGGAGAGGTAGATCACAGAGATAAAATGCCGATAATATCAGACCCAAGGTACATACATTGTACACAATTTATGACTGTGGGTATGCTCTCCATCACTTGGCTCAGATATTGTGTCAAGCTTTTGTAATGAAAAGCTAACTTTTTCTTCTACCCCAGCTACTTTAGAAAGAAGCCAGTATGTGCAACTCATATTTAAGGGGTATAAATCTTCCCACTCCCCAACAGTACAGCATCTACATAAATAATTTGAAATGTCTCTTCACGGAATTATGATTTCTTCACTGTGACTTAGTAATTTGTTCAATGACTCATTTATATGTGTGTAGATCCATTGATATTATTTTATACTTTGGGGTATAATTTAATACCACTTGATTTTATTGTTCAAATCGTTCTAGTTTTTGCTGTTTAGAACTCTGAGTTAGCTCATCTTCTATTGGTATTGGTGTATCCCAACAATGTAGAATTTGTTTTGTTGTTTGTATAGCACTTACTTATTTTCCAGGATGGGAAGATGCTATGACTTCATATATTGTATTTCTGGTCATTTCTATCAGAGTCCTGGTTCCTTTCATCATTGAATGATCTGAGAAATTAAAATCTGTGTGGTAGGATACTTGCTGATACTAGAGGGTTAGTTCCTTTAGAACCATCAGTCATCCAAAATTCCTCTTACTCTTTCCCCTATACAGATACGTATTTGGTTACTACTCTGGTCATTGAAGATGCTAAATTTCCCTCAAGATCTAGATTACCTCTACCCACCTTTCTACCTAGAATAACCGTGTTGGAATTCAATTTGCCACAAAAGGAGGTCTACTTATCAAAGTACATTTAAATGCAAGAAATCAGGCTAAAAATTTCACACCAATCTTTGTATGAACTCTCTCCATTAATAGACACCTCCTTGGTTCATTTCTTGCTGTACTTTGAATATTGTGATGGTTTATTGTCTTTTAAATATCAACTTGCCACAATTTAGAAACCTGAGAACAGGGCCTCAGCCAAGGAATTGTCTGTGTCAGGTTGGCACATTGGCATATCTGTGGAGGATAGTTTTCACTGTAGGAATTGATAAAGAAAGATCCAGTGCATTGTGGGTGGCATTGTTTCCTTGGCTGGACCCTGAATTGTTGAAGAGTGGGAGGGACAAAGCTAGGTGAAACAGGTGACACAGATGACTTTATTTCTCTGATTGTGACTGTGGGTGTGACAAGATGCTTAAGTTCCTGTGTAAACTATTGCTCAATGACAAACTGTAGACTTGAATCGCAAGTCAAATTCCCCAAAGTTGCTTTTGGCCATAGCATTCATCATATCCACAGAACTGAAGTGTGTGTGTGTGTGTGTGTGTGTGTGTGTGTGTGTGTGTGTGTGTGTATTGTGTGGTCTAAATCTAACTCATTTCCACAAATTTTACCACTGTATCATTTCTCAACCTTCTCATTATTGACACTTTGTGCTGAATCATTCTTTATTATGAAGGATTTGTGCTATATAAGATATGTATCTATTATGATATCTATCCAGTGGGTCTCAAAAGCCTCCCTGCCTCTTTTATTTCTGATAGTTAATGATAACTCCAGATATTTCCAAATGTTCTCCAGGGGCAAAATCATCTTGAAATGAGCTTCACTGTACTAATATTGGAAGTTGAAATTTTGTAACCTCTTTCCTGGTCCTTCCACGTGCCTCTCAAAATGAATACGCTCCAAGAGCTCAGACTTTGTGGCAATGAAGATTATACTAGACTAGCCCTACTGCCTGATTGCCTATAAGCTCAGAGTTCAGCTTTCCTATATTACCTGGGCCAGGGATTGAAAGGAATTTAGATGTGAGTACCTCATTTCCTCCATCCTGGTACTTATCATACAGAATATGTAGCTATGATCTCCTTGTGTAATTTTCTCTCTTTATCTGTCTATAAACACTTCAGTCATGTGAGCTCCTAACTATTGAACATACCTAGACATAGCTGCAATATACAATTGTTGGTACAGTGGTGTTTTGGAAGTTCTCTATGTTAAAGGAATATCAGTGTATAAAAAGAAGCATTTTATAAGATCAAAAGTAATGGGGAACAAGGAGAGAGCAAGTTTAAGTTCTCTTTGCCATGTTATAGCATCAACTTGGTGTCATAAGCTTTTATAGTTGTAAGTCTTTGCTCAGAAGTTTTAAAAGAACAATTTGGAAAGTATCCCCCCACCCCAAAAAATGATTTTGAATCTTTCCTGAAACCTTAACCCTGGGATTATGTGACTATAGTACTCACCTTTTTGTGGTACCCCTTTATTCTCTGACTCTGCATTCCTTCTACACACATCTAAAGCAATTCAGTGGACTCCTTATAATCTGAATCTGTAATGTCCAGGCACAGGTGCAGTTTGCACCCCAATTACTCTCCACCCTACTTTGAAAGGACTTGCCCCCAACTCAAGATGTGGTAAGCCTAAGGTAAAATCTCATTGCTCCAATTTTAGCCATATGACTTTAGTATATGTGGTATGGACATGGCATTGTAAAACAAAGCCCCTTTTAAAAAATATTTATTTATTTATTTAGTATACAATATTCTGTCTGTGTGTATATGCCTGTAGGCCAGAAGATGGCACAAGACCTCATTATAGATGGTTGTGAGCCACCATGTGGTTACTGGGAATTGAACTCAGGACCTTTGGAAGAGCAGGTAATGCTCTTAACCTCTGAGCCATCTCTCCAGTCCCCAACAAATCCCCTTTTAACAAAGCAGCCCATCCAAATTGTTTGGACACTATGCCTGGAAAGAGGTCTTTTCTCTTTCTCTTTTTTTTTTTTTTTGTCAGTTGAGACAATATAAATCTAAACCTGCTGCTGGTCGTTGTTGGAAAGAATGCAAGCAAAACAGAGAAAGCAGGGACTATAGCAATTGTGCTCAGGCCTAGGCTTGTCCTATCTTCAGGGACCTATCTCAAGAGTGAACTCTGTCATTATTCATAATTAGCTGTTTCCCTTATATGAGAGGACCGTTGCCCTTCCTGCAGCTGCACCTGCAGTGCCTCCCTGTGTGAAGAGATACTTCCCTCA
>JAQHUG010000022.1:1964125-1984496 GCA_028555095.1 Dicrostonyx torquatus | reverse complement strand
ATTTCTTCTTGATGAATTTTTCCTGTTATGAGTATGAAGTGCCCATCTCCATCTCTTCTGACTAATTTTAGTTTGAAGTCAATTTTGTTAGATATTAGTATAGCCACTCCTGCTTGCTTCCTAGGAGCATTTGATTGAAAAACCTTTTCCCAGCCCTTTACTCTGAGATAATGTCTGTCTCTGTGATTGAGGTGTGTTTCTTGTAAGCAGCACAATGTTGGATCCTGTTTTTGAATCCATTCTCTTAACCTGTGCCAAATTCTTTATTCATAACCACATCTGGGTCTTCTTTCCTTCCTGTAGACTTAAGGAGACTATTCTTCCTAGTAAGATTTTAGTTAATCTCAGAGACATGTGACTAGTTTTAGGTGACATAACTTTAATCAATAACCTTGTAACCTGGCCCTGAACCACCTGGAGATACTTTAGTGACTGTAACTGGAAGGGATGCTACTGGCATCTACTGCATAGAACAAGGTAATGTTGATACTTTCCTTGCAGTTCAAGGTATTACAGTTTGCATCTTGAGCTGTCCACCTGAAATTCACTTGGTCTACAGATTGGCATTACTTTGAAAACTGGGATCTTGAGGGGGTGAGGTAATGATGGCAGAAATGAACCACTAGGGTAGACCTTTGAAAGTTGTATTTATTTCTGGTTTTAGTCTGTAGCACCATTAATAAAACTCAGATACAATTATTGGAATTCAACCTGAGGACGAGAAAAGCAAAGCAGCCAGCTGCTGGCTCTTACCTTGACCTCAGTCTGAAAATGGTGATCCTGCCTCCAGGAAGCCTCAGAAAGAGAGCTGTTTCCTTCCATTTTATAATTCTCTCTAGTTCTGGGATTAATGGCATGCACCACTACCACCTGGTTTCTATGGCAAACTTGTGGCTACTGGGATTAAAAATATGTATCATTGCTGCCTGGTCTGCAAGGCTGGACAGTAGAGCTGTTTTACTTTTCTGATCTTTAGTCAAGCTTTATTTTTTTAATATGGGTGAAATGCCACTACACTAGTCTGCTTTCTCCACTTGAAGGCTGACCACACACCATGAGAATTGCCACAATCTGAAACTCTTGCTGCCAGGGACAGTGACACTCCCCTCTGTCACTTTTTTCTCAAAACAGTGGGCTGAAATCTCTCTAAAACAAGCATCCAAGATACATCTTTCCTGCCTAGGTTCTTTCTATCAGGTATGATGGTCACAGTGATACAAAAGTGAGTAAGATATGCAGAAAAGGCCTGACTATAAACGAATATATATCTCTCAATGTCCAAAGTACCAGTGTTTTGAAAGCCCTTATTCTAAGACAACAAAATGTCAATGAAATTAAAGATCATTTTAGAGTGATGTTTTCAAGACTTCTCATCTCTCTCAGAAGTTGCTACAGAACCATGTGTTGAAACAGAAGGACTGGGAGAAGCAAGTGACTTGAATTATTGAATCATCTCACAGAGAGGAAATGTCTGAAGAGTTCCTGAATCATCAATACAATGTGTAATATGATTTGAATATGAAGCACCCTCCCCTCCCCCAACAGGCTCCTGTTTTGAAGGCTTGGCTCCTGGAAAATGGCACTATTTTGGAACATGACAGAAACTAAAAGAAGTGGTACCTAACTGGAATCAGGTCACTGGAAAGCACACCTTTGAAGGCTAGATCTTGTTTCCGGCCCCTCCTCTTGCTGTATCTCTGCTCCTGGGCCACAAATAACTGAGTAACTTTGCTTTACCACAGCCTTTGACCATGATAGCCTGCTTCATTGTGACCCCAAAACAATAGAGCCAGCCAATCATAGAATGGAACCTCCAACACCATGAGCCAAAATAAATCTTTCCTAATTGCAAATAAATTCTTGGATTTTGTCATAGCAATGAAAAACTGGAAAATCATACTGCAAATCTCTTTTCATCTTTAACCATGTTGACTGAGCCAGATTTTATGGCAAATGTGTCACTACTATGTGACCTATTCTTATCAATATTGGTAGTTTTATAAATCTTGACATATGGGCATATACATAAATATTGTGCATTCAAAAATACCAATTCTAGTCATGTGGTGGTGGCTTATGCCTTTAATCCCAGCACTCCTGAGGCAGAGGCAGGTGATCTCTATGAGTTCCAGGACAGCCTGGTCTACAGAGTGAGTTCCAGGACAGCTAGGCTTACACAGAGAAACCCTGTCTCAAAACAAACAAACAAACAAAAAGCCCAACTCTTATCACATGTACAGCATCCAGCATCTAGTAGCTCCCAAACATAATGTGTGCCTCACACAAATAATCTTTTCATTTTCTAGACATTAATACATGACAAAGATAGAGATGGCTTTACTCGAGCAAAAACAGGTTTTAAAGAACTTATTTTTGAAACCAGTTGGCAATATACTCAACAATCTCCAGAATATAGAACATAATTTCTTGTGTGTGGGAAGAAGTGACCACCCAGGTCTGAAAAAGAAACTAAGAAGCTGTGATTTCCAGGGTGTGCGGAATGTTTTTGTCCAGGAGTCATAAAAATGTGAAATGAGAGTCTGAAACACAATTTCCCTTCCTCAGCACAGCAGATACAATGCTGCAATTCCCAGCAGCCCAGCTGCAGAGAGCAATGAGTGTTCATAATACAATGGACGACAGCTTAGGAAGAGACCCAATAAAATCCACGCTGAAGCCAAGAATAATATCTGAGGAAAAAAAGTCTTTACTTAATCACCCTAATCCCTCCCTCTGTGCACCAGAGACGGGCTCCCATTTAAACCTAGTCTCTCTGTAGGTGCTCAGATGAACCATGAAAAAGGAAATAATGCTAACATCCCCAAGCTTTCATCTGAAGGCAAAAGTTTGTTATTTTATTTTATTTTTTAGCACCTTCCACTTTTTTTCCATCTCAGTTAGAGTCAGGAAAGTAATCACCAAAGCTTTCAAAATATGCCTGGAAGTCTTTAATTATCATGTCTCTGTGAGATGTAAGTTGCTTGAAAAAAAAAAAAAAACAAAAAAAGAATGAATCTAGTCGCGTTGATTTCAGACATGGAAAACTGACAAGCTCCAAAGCTGATGACATCAAAAGAAACTGTTCATTTCACTTCAGATTCTCCTAGTGGAAACATTTAGTCACCAAGGAACCAATTTAAACCAGAATTCAAATATCTCGTTTTTAAAAGTGTGAAGTTAATTCTATGATAAACAGCCATTTTCATAGGTAGAACCTATTCAGATATAAGCAACAGAAAAACAAAATCCTTTCCAAATCTTGCTGCCCTCATGATATTCTGCATCTCCCTAGCAGTGGCCATGTGGAAGTGACTGAATATTGTACTGGGGGGGAGGGGACTCTCCACAGGTGGGGCAAGGGATCTAACTCTGACACAAAATGACTCTAAAATTTGTAGACAATTACATAAATATCACTCAGTATAAGATCACACACATGTCCAATGGAGAGCAGAGGAGGGAAAAATCTGCACTCACAAAGAGAATAAATTCACTGTTCTGTAAAAAGAACCTACAAAATAATCAACTTTGTGTGAGACACATAGACAAGTCAACCTAATACCTACTAAAGAAGACTCAATCCAAAGGAATGTGTCTGTAGAAAATGCACGGGCAGACTATTCATGGTGGTGCTTGGAGGGAGAGAACAGTCAGGTACCTGCTTGGATAAGGGCAACGCTATGAACCACCAGGAAAACATGCAAGAGGGCTTAACACAGCGGCACAAAGCCAGTCTGCAATCTGGCCTGCCTCAACAGTGCGGTGCAAAGGCTGCCCAGATGCACAGATCGACAGGACAGTGTCTACAATGATTACTCATTTTCTACCTTCTAATAGAACAGAAACTCCTGCCTTCCTTTTCACAGTAGACAGAGCTGGTGTCAAGCCCATGAGTAAAGGATGTTTGTCACTCTGCACTTCAGCTACAGCAGAAAATGTAAAAGTTCACTGAAATTAGCCCCTGGAAATAGTTTTTATCTTATGTCCTTGGAAGCCAAATTCAGGCCTTATGTGTGCTAGATAAGTTCTCCACCTCTGATCTACACACCCAAATCTTATTTTATATTTCAAAATACTCCCATACTTTTTTTGAAAATACTAAGGTGATCTTAAACCCAAGTACTTTTCAATGCATACAAAATCCAGAACTAGAGAAAATTGATGCTGTAATTTGAATTTAACACTGACAATTAATATAAAGTTAGAAACTCTAGAATTGAAATAAAGAGAAATCCCCAGTTGGCTAGAATTGCTACAGCTAACAACTAAAATAGAGGTTGTAAATTAGTTTGTTGAAAGCTTAAAGTAATTTATTATCGTATGCAACATGTTATATTGCATGACCTTTCATTTTAACTTCACTGTAATTGTATCCACTGCTAGCTTCACCAGTGAGACCATGAAGGTGGAGAATACATATTATTCATCCTTACACCTTCCCAGATTACCAAACTCATAGTAGGAACTCTTGATTAATGGTCTCAAAGGCAATACTTTAAAACCTAGGTTATGCTGTGTATGGAAGGCTTTAGCATTATGATCTCAACTTTGACAACAGGTTACCAGTAATGAAAATTATGGCTTTTCTACACCACAACTATTTCATCAATGAAGCCATAACTTTATCAGGCCTCAGATGGCATGAATGCTGTTTTAACTTTATTTATAGAAAGACAATTTTCAAGGAAGTCATAGCACCAGTTGTCTTAAAACCCAATTATCAAACCATAACAAGGGGTCATCATTCTTGGAAAAAACAAACAAATGAAAGACTTATAAGCTATATGGGTAATAGTGGCCTTTCAAACAAAGCCCAGGCCTTCTTTTCTCAGAAGTTATAATCTTGTGTGTGTGTGTGTGTGTGTGTGTGTCTTCTTTTTTGAGACAACTTAAATTCTTAAATTCATAATCCTCCTATCTGAGGTCTGGGATTACCAATATGCACCATCACACAGTACAAAACAATTGTACACTGACAGGGAGTCCTGGTGGGGGTTTTGGTGGTGATAGTGGTGGATTTTGTAGGTTTTCCTGTTAGTTTGATTGTGTGTTTGTTTTGGTTTAGGTCCTATCTTGTCTTATAAGCATCTTTTCTTCTCTCTCACATTTTTGCTATGTCTTGCCAAGCTTGGGGAAAGCTATGTCCTTGTGATGAAGGCAGAGGGCATTCAGATACCCAGTCGATTACTGACTCATGCAACAACTAAGAGCATCCTTCTCTTTCCAAGATTTATGCGTTGTGTCATCTAATGCCAGTATACTACTTTTCGATGTTTAATTACAGTGATTTCCCATAAGTATGTTCTTAAATGTCAAACATATCAACAAGCAGTTGATCTATTATCGCATCCATTCTTGTTAAAGGTCAATTTAAAGAACTGTTCTTGATAACATGCCACCATTATTTATCATAATTTCACAAGCTAGTTGCACAATAAAACTCACAGACGAGGCTCCTGAAAATAAAAGTAGGCAACCGGCCATTGAGAACATATTATTTTTCTGAAAGTCCACAGCCATTTAAAATTCTCATTTTTCTCAATGCCTCCTTTTCTCCTTCAATGCCTTTGATTGAAATTTTGAAAATACATGGAACTCTCGAAATAGAGGACGCAAAATGCAAAGTAGACTGTATTAATCTGTCACCAAGCATTAAATAGTTCTTTTATCTCACACAAAATGAACCTCATCTGTCCTATATTCTCATTCCTCTGGCTCTTTACAGATTGTTGATCTTTATGTTGTCCCTGCAAGCGCATGGGAAGGTTTGATTGTGTGTGAGAGCTAAATCTATAACACACAGAGGTTGCTTTTCTCAGCTGAATATGTCCTTAGTATACTTCAAAGTAAATCTGTTAAAAAGAAGACTTCATTAAGAGCTGTTCCCATTATGACTTCTGAAATCTCTTGATGGCCTGATGCAGCTTTACAACTTGTACTAAATATAAATGAGGAGCAAATAAAAATAAACAGTACACATCAGGAATGCTCATAAAACCCCTGAGTAATTGTTCTGCCCTCTAACCAAGCCCAAGGAAGTGACACCTAAAATCCTATTTTTAAGGTTCTATACATTGTGGTAGAACCGCATGACTACCTCCAAAATAAGGCCATATGCTTAAACCAGCATTGAGCAATTGTCTTTCCCTCCATTAAAGACACACATACACTACACAGCGCGCGCACACACACCACATACACACACACACCACCTATACACACACCCCACATACACACAAACCACACACACACACACACACTACATACATACACATGCATACGCACACACGCATTCAGACAGAAAATCTTAGCTTTATCTTTTAGTAATAATTTTTTAATTAGGAAGATAAAAGTTTCTAATATTAAAGACAAATTATATTTGTATCTCAGAGATTTATGTTTCTACATGTACAATACTAAATATTCTAAATACTCTCTTATAAATGGTGGGTGGGTCTCCTGGCTCCAAAGCATAAAGACAAGCCATGTTATTTCTATCAAGCACAGAATAGTTAATTTTCTTAATTACTCATAATAGTTCTACTCTCAGCATTTCAATAAGAACAAATGCAAAGTGAAATAAAATCGATGAAACTCTAATGGAAACAAAAGTTTATGGAATGAAATAAAGTTTAGACAACATAACACTGATGCAGATATAAGGAATAAGCCAACACTGGTCAATCCTGTAGCAAGGAGGCTGCTTGTTCATCCCAGCTGCCCAGAAACAAAATAATCACACAGAGACTGTACTAATTAAATCACTGCTTGACCCATTATCTCTAGCTTCTTATTGGCAAACTCTTACATCTTAATTTAACCCATTTCTATTAATCTGTGCATCACCACGAGGTCATGGCCTACCAGCAAAGTTTCAGTGTGTCGGTCTCTGACGGAGGCTCCATGGCTTCCCTTGACTCCACCTTTCTTCTCCCAGCATTCAGTATAGTTTTCCCCGCCCAGCTAAGTTTTGTCCTGCTCTAGGACCAAAGCAGGTCTTTATTAATCGATGGTATTCACAGCATAAAGAGGGGAATCCCACATCACAACACAGACATCCAAGGGACCATGAATCAGCTGATGGTGACTGATACCAGACTTCCAGGGAATGTAGTAGAGCAAACAGAGACATCATCTGTCATTTAGCTATTTCTGTCAAAATGCCACTTTGAGTGCTTTTGTGTACATGGCATTGAGATCAGAATGCCTTTACCAGTCTGCCTGGGTGTATCTGCCTATAGGACTGTGTGCCAGTGTCTATGCAGCCTTGGTGTGGGCCATGTGTGCTTGGGTGCCTATTGGCCTCTAT
The DNA here is from genome assembly GCA_028555095.1 of Dicrostonyx torquatus. Taxonomy (NCBI): domain Eukaryota; kingdom Metazoa; phylum Chordata; class Mammalia; order Rodentia; family Cricetidae; genus Dicrostonyx; species Dicrostonyx torquatus. Next base: position 1,977,187 of record JAQHUG010000022.1, on the reverse strand, counting down.
TTTTATGACAAAGAGTAAAGTACATCACAGCTGCTCAGAACTGAAGTTCATTCGGCTGCCTGCTGCCCGTGTCCCTCTTCCTTTTCTGACTTCTGAGTTCTGTCCTCCCAGTCTCTGTAGAAATCACAAAATCCAGTTGAATGACCTTGAACACTAAGTAGAAAGAGAGGCTATAACACCAATTTTTTGTGCGCAACTTTATATAAGTATTTATTTCTTAATGGACTATGGTATTACTGTAATGATACAGTGATTATATTAATGGACATTACTATTTCATTAACAGTCATCCTATTCATATGTATAATTTATGTATCTACCAAAGGATTCCTCTCCTGATAACACACAAAATAACAAGAGCTTTGTATTTAAAACATATTTTTATAGCTAAAATGAAAAGGAAATATGAAAAAACTAGAGTCAAAATATATAACACTAAATATTCTGATTATTTTTTAAACGGTGGTTCTCTTGGTTCCAGAACATAAATCAAGCCATGTTACTTCTAACAACCACAGAACAGTTGCTTTTTTTCTAATTACTTATAATATATACATGTGTATCATATATGTGTTTGTGAGTATGTATATATGTGTGTGTATGTCTGTGAAGTAGGATTGAAAGCTCTCTGGGAACAAATCACTAAAAGATCACTAATTAAATTCCATTCATGATTGAAAGATTCTTTCTGTCTTTGGTTTCTTCAGGTAAATGTAAAAAGCAATTTTCAATTAAACAAATGAAACATTTAATAGGCAAAGACAAGAGTAGACACTTTATATAAAAGCAATCAAAGTGCAATTAATATATCAAGAGATATTTAACTTGTACCAAACAATAAAGAACAACTTAAAACCAAAATATGATACTACTAGACACCCACAAGAATGAATAAAATCTAATAGGCAATCCACTTGGCAAGAATATGAAGACATTAGAACTCTAAAACCTCTCAATGAAGAATTGAGACCATAGTTTTGGAATGTTTTCCTTTTCTTTTTATTCATGCTTCATTTCTGACACTGTGATAAAATTTCCTGGCAAAAAGCAACTTTGGAAAGAGAAGGTTTCTTTGGCTTACAATTTCAGGTGGCAACCCATCCTGACTGGGAAGTCTAGGCAGAAAACTAAGAGCATTGCATGCACAGTCAAGGGAAAGTGAATGAGCACATAGATCTTTGCTTGCTTGTTTACTTTCCTCCTTGCTCTTGGGTAACATTTTCTTCCCCTATAGTGTTCAGGACCCCCTGCCTAAGGAATGGTGCCCCTCTTAAGGGGCTTAGTCTTTCTATGTCAGTTAACAAATCAAGGCAGTCTATCTCCCACAGGCATACCCACAGGCTAACCTGATCTAAATAAGTCTTCTTATTTAGATTCTTCTTCCAGGTGATTTCAGATTATATCAAGTTAATAATTAAAACTAACCAACTCACTTGCTTTTCCTTGCTTTGCAGTGCTGTAGATCAAACCCAAGGCCTCCTGCAGCTCTGCATACTAAGCAAGCACTCTGTCAACTAAGCTACATCGCTTGGAATGTTTTATTACTCATTAAAATTAATTATGTCTATCCCATGACCATCTATTTCTACTCTTAAATATCTACGCAAGAACAATGAAGTCCTAAAAACACAAGTTTTTTTCTCTTCTTTCGTAGTTGCCAGTTTTTGCCCACAAGAGCTATACTGTTATTTCGTGTAATTTACTACATCCTGCTTTTCAATACTAAGAAGTAAACTTAGAATTTTCTGAAACAGCATATAGTCATCTTTTGGTATAGAGAGTGAAATAGGTTACTTTTTATTATTTAATTTTTTTTATTTTACATACCAACTCCAGTCCCCTTCCCCACCCATCTCCCACTTCACTGTGTCCACCCTTCCCACCCCCATCTACTCCTTAGAGCAAATAACGCCTACCTTGGGCAACAACAAGGTCTGGTAAACCAAGTTGAGGCAGGACCAGGCCCCTCCCCACTGCATCAAGGCTGAACAAGATATCCCACCATAAGGAATGGGCTACAAAAAACCAGTTCATGATTTTTTTTTCTAGTTCCATCCATTTGCCTACAAATTTCATGATGTCATTGCTTTTTACCACTGAGTGAAACTCCATTGTGTAATGTATCCATCTTCTTTATTCATTCTCCAGTTGAAGGGCATCTAGAGTGTTCGCAGGTTCTAACTATTATGTTCATAGTCGAGTAAGTATCTTTGTGGTATGATTAAGCATCTTTTGGGTATATGTCCAGTAGTGGTATTGGTGGATCTTGAGGTCAGCTGATTCTCAATTTTCTAACAAACCACTATACTGATTTCCAAAGTGACTGTACAAGACTGCACTCTCACCAGCAGTGGAGGCATGTGCTCCTTACTCTACATCCTCTCCAGTGTAAGCTTTGAACAGTGATTTTGATCTTAGCCATTCTGACAGGCGTAAGATGGTATCTCAGTGTCATTTTGCTTTGTGTTTTCCTGATGACTAGGGATGTTAAGCAATTTCTTAAATATCTTTGGATTATTTGAGATAGTATACATAAGTGACACCAAAAATTCTGCCAGAGAACTTCTACAGCTGATTAAAACCTTCAGTAATGTGGCACGTTACAAGATTAACTCAAAAAAAAATCAGTATCCCTCCTATAAACATATGATAAATGGGCTGAGAAAGAAATCAGAGAAACATCACCCTTTACAATAGCCACAAATAACATAAAATACCTTGAGGTAACTTTAACCAAACAAATGAAAGACATGTATGACAAGAAATTTAAACCTTTGAAGAAAGAAATTGAAGAAAATATTAGAAAATGGAAAGACCTCCTATGCTGTGAAAGAGGTAGGACATAGTAAAAATGGCAGTCTTACCAAAAGCAATTACAGATTCAATGCAATCCACATCAAAATCTCAACACAATTCTTCACAGACATTGAAAGAACAATACTCAACTTCATATGGAAAAACGAAACAACCCAGGATAGACAAAACAATTCTGTACAATAAAAGAGCTTCCAGAGCCTTTGCCATCTGTGAAATGAGTTCTAGGACCCTCTCATCTATACAGAACTCCATGGTTGCTCATCTCTTTAGTACAAGAATATAGCTTATAACATTCTCTTATACACTTTAAAAATTTTCCACATTACTTATAATATCTAAAACACTATAAGTCATTGCTACAAAAATATGCTATTATTAAGGAAATAATGAAGACAAGAAAAGCAGCCTGTATCTGTTCATTACAGCTATAAACATCCTAAGTTAAATTATATTTTTTAGTTCTTTGTTACCTGAATACGAGGGTACAGAATCAAAGAATCAATTTCATGAGCACAGAAAGCTAACTGTATCCACAATTTTACAAAATAGTACATTATTTTCAAATTTATGTAAAGCACTGATGTGTGCCTTGCCTATATTTTATATGTATATATTGTGTGTTCCTTTTAAAAACAAAATCATGATCCTAATTAAGTAGCTAATGTCAGATGGAGTAATTATTTACATAAAAATGTTTGCTAACAAATTTTATTTGGATACTGTGGTTTTAAAATGTAACTCTCTTTCCAGAATGTTCATTTTCCGACAGCTATTTATGTATGCAGAGAGCGAACCCCATCTGCATTGCTTATTTAAAATGCAGTGGTTATTGCTTTATAAGAAACCACTTTGGCTCTCCCCAACAGTGTAAGCAATTATCTCAAGCCAAATATCCTTAACTACTCTTTTGTCCTCTCCAACTTTAAAAGGCATTTCCATTTTCTCAATAGCTGCCCAGAAATGGAGGACCGCCTTTTATTGTTGTGTTAAAGAAGATTCTATGAAAACGGCTAAGAGGCATTTCCCTGCAATAATGTATTATGAGTTGTGGATTTTAAAAGTCTTTCTATTACCAATACTGTAATAGGGCAGATGTCTCCTGGATCTACCACGTGTGCAGTAAAAGCTAGGGCTTTGTAGGAGATGACTATTGGAAAAAAAATTTAGATTATCATACAAAATACTTGAGGACTATTTTACAAAGTAAAAAATTTAGTCTCCCGGACATTTTTCAAAGGAACTTTGGAAGAGGGTGTTTTAAATACAAAGCATGGGCAGCAGAAGTAACTGGAGTTGGTCAGACAGGAACAGATGAAAATGACGAGAGTTTTACAGAAGCCAGCTCCTGTGGCAGATTACGGCAGCATTTTCCTTCAGACATGGGGGGATTTCAAGTGAAAAGGTCTAAGTGAAGGTCACAAACTAGCCTTCGTGGATCAGGGAAGTCCACTGGCTACAGATAGCAGATAGCAGAGAATACTTATCAGTTTAAGAAATTAATGAAGTGTAGCCGGGCGGTGGTGGCGCACGCCTTTAATCCCAGCAGTCGAGAGGCAGAGGCAGGCGGATCTCTGTGAGTTCGAGATCAGCCTGGTCTACAAGAGCTAGTTCCAGGACAGGCTCCAAAGCCACAGAGAAACCCTGTCTCGAAACACCAAAAAAAAGAAAAAAAGAGAAATTTATGAAGTGTGTACTTAGGTTTCATGCTCTTCAAATGCAAAGGTTGTGTGAGCCATTCACCAGGTTCTATCCTTGTCACTGATAAGGTCTGGGGGTCTGTGGGTCTGTGTCCCTCAAAACGGAGATACAGAAATCTTATCCTGGGAGAGCAATGTTAAGAGGTGACACACTTGAGACCTTGTTAAGTCATGACAAAACTGCCTGATAAATGGGACAGATGCCCTTGCCAGAAGCCCCGGGAGCTTAGCTGCTCCTTCCTCCGTGAGAGGGTACATCAGGAAGCCTGTCTATGGAGCAGAGTGCAACCTCACCAAACATGGAACCTTCGTGCCTCATTCTTGAGCTTCCCAGACCCTCGAATCATGAGAAATTTCTAATCATTATAAACTATCAAATCAATGGCATTTTCCGCAGGAGCCAAAATGTACTAAGACAAGAGACTTTCTAACTGGGTATTTTTCTTATCTGGAAAACATGGACGAGACCTTTAGGGGCACTTGGTTTAAAACCCATAAATAGTTGACAATCAATGAACAGTCAATAAGAGGAATCACTATCATTGTTATCTTGATATTGGAAGAGCTATAATGAAGAATGGCTTAATTTTAACAGTTTTTAATGTTTAATTGAACTCTATCTCTCTCTCTGCCTGTCTCTCTGTCTCTGTTTCTCCCTCTCTCTGTCTCATGGCTGTGGATCAAGATGTGAGATCTGCCATCATGAACTTTAACCCTTTGAAACTGTAATTTATAAGTTGCCTTGTTTAGCTGGGGGTGGGTGCAGTACTCACCCTTAAATCCCAGCACTCCAGGATGGTCAGGGTTATAGAAAAACCCTGTCTCAAAAAGCCAAACATTAAAAAATATTAAATAAATAAATGCCTCAATCATTGTGTTTTATCACAGAAATAGAAAAGAAACTAAGACACAACCTCTAGAACTATGGAAAACACATTTCTGTGCTTGAGAATCCTAGGGTAAGATATTTTGTTACACACAAAACAATATAAAGGTTCAAAGACAGACAAGCAGTTAGGGGCAGTAAACATGCTCACACCAGCTTTTTTAAAAAAAATGATTTTTTTTGTTCGTGAGTCATGAATAGAATAAAATTAAGACCCAAAAGAAAAACAGTTCATAAAAGTAGAATCTTAAGGTAGAGTTTGGAGCAGAAGAGTTTCAGGCCATCTCTGCCCTCTTTGAGGAATATTTTTCACAGTATTCATTGAGTAATATGCAGGGACTAGTAACCAGCAAATTTCAGCAATCCAAGATCAAAAATAACTAAGAAAAAAAGTGCCATCATCAATATACATACCTTTCAACACTCTTGGTTTTGAGTAGAAACTATGAATAGACAAGCTGGACAGAATGGCAAGATGATTTTGAATGTTTTATTGTTACCTTCATTAAAAAGATGACTGTGGGTTATTCTTACTTTCTTCTTCTTGTATTATTCTCTCATCATCCTTACGTGTCAACATACCCCCATGCATAACCCAACATTAAGCTAACACTATATGCCCACAAAGTGTCTTCAAGGTCAGACTGTCAAATAGAGCAAGCATTTCCCCTTCATACCCAAATAGTACTCTTGATTTCATGCCACATCTAGTCCATAACTCTTTTCTTCTTCTTTGTCTCATTCCTCCTTATGATCTTTTATTTCCCTTTTACCACCCTGTTTCTACTTTTATGACCTACACACAAAAAAAAAATAGAGAGAGAGAGATCTAAATCTAGAGTTTACACACTAAAGAAAACATATGATAGTTGACTTTCTGAGTCTATATTATTTTGCTCAACTTAATGATTTCCAGTTTCATCTACTTTTTTGTAAATGTCATGATTCATCACTTTTCTTTGTGGCTAAATAAAAAGTTATTGTGTGTATGTCCATATTTTCTTCATACACTCAACTGTCAATGGATGCTATACTGGTTTCATTCCCTAGCTATTACAGTACCTTGAATAGATTCTAAAGTATGTATTTGCCTCAGAACAACACTCAATGACCACTAAACATTCTAAAAGGGAAGACAAAAGAACTCAGCTCTGATAGGGAAGGGGAAATTGTGTTGGTTTATTTAGTATAACTTCAGGAGGAGAGGATAGAATAAAGACTTGGTTGCTTTTGCTCTGTTTGGAAGCTAATACTCAAAAGTGGAAATGGTGAAGTAAAGAGATCAGGCAAAGAGGAGGAAGCCATTGCCTGGGGATTTGCTGAGACAGTCTGCCAGGAGCTCTGAGAGACACACACAATACCTCTCAAGAACAGTCTACCAAACAGATGGAAGAATGAGTAGTTCCCGTCTGATTCTTGTCTGGTTCTGCCCCCCCCCCCGTTGGCTGAGCAGTGGCCTCTGAACAGTAATTCCTCCTGCACCCCCAAGTCTTTGGTCTTCCTGGTGCCAGCTAACTTGGAGATCTGTGATTGGAAAGACTATGGCGGAGGATGGAGAAATAATGGCAAGAGGTCATAGCAAGATCCAGGCCAAAGAGGAGGGAAGAACCACTGTTTTCACAGACTGTGCACTGTGGCTGTGGCCAAAATCAGCAGAGAACTAAAGAAATGCAACGCTAGATGCCAGGAGCATCTCTGATGAGCACCGGGCCCAGATCTCGTTTAACTAAGGACTGTCATTTGTGAAGATTCTCTTCCATGTCACAGTAACAGACTCACAAACAATAGTTCTTCGTAGTACTTGTTACTAAAATACATTTGCTTTTTCTATAAGGAAAATAAGATTACTTTTCAAGGCTAACAGAGAAAAAGGAACATTAATGTTTCTTGTAGCACTACCAATAGAATAACCAGACCGAAAAAATGTAAAAGGATACTTGAAAAACCATCAGAGACAGCTTTGCCCGGCAAATGTCAAGTTGCTCTAAACATTCTGTTACTCATTTCAATTAGAACACAAAAATATGGCCTTCATGCATGCTACATGAAGAGAGAGAGTAGCATGTTTATTCTAAAAGGAAATATAAAGGCGTTCATTAAGTATCTTTTTAAAGTACTACTTCGTATATTTTTAAAAATGTACTTTTAAATGACATCCATATGCTTTGACCCAGTAATTCTAAAGGAAGTAGAACGTTTAGAGATTTATTTATTCTTATTTTATGTGTATGAGGATTTTGCCTGCATATAAGTGCACCATGTGTATGCTTGGTACCAAAAGAAGTCAAAAGAGGGTTCCAGATCCCCTGGAGCTGAAGTTACAGAGAGTTGTGAGCTGCCATGAGTGCTGGGAACTAAACATAGATTCTCTGCAAAAGCAATAAAGCTCTTAATCTCTGAGACATCTTTTAACCCCACGGAATAGAAATTTCCTAAGTAAAAGCATTCATGCCAGGGTTGGAGATTAAGTTTTGTAACAGAGTACTTGTCTGAAAAGAAGAAAGCTCTGGGTTCAATCTTTAGTGCTGAAAAAAACATCTTTTAAAAGAAAATTATTTCCAGCAGTGCGGATAATAAAAGTAAAACATGGTGTATCCATCTGTAATTATATTCCTTATACTCTAAATGTCATGTCTGGAGAAATATTGAATGTCAACTGGCAGGTGACAAAGCATAATTTATTTACCTGTAGCAGAAAGATCTTGAGCTCGAGATTAGCCTGGGTTACCTAGCAAGACTCCGTTTCAAAATAAACAAAGAGCAAAAAGAAAGAAAGAAAGCCTACCAATTTGATTTGCTTCAAATATTAACATAAACACATCACTTGTTTGCATGCATGTAATGAGCATGTTCAAATGTGTATATGTATGTATATATGTGTGTGTATATATGTGTGTGTATATATATATATATATGAAGGACAGCAGAAAATTTCAGATGTGTCCCTCAAACACTATCCACATAGTTTTGAGAAAATATCTCCCACTGGCCTGGGATCATCAAGCAGGCTAAGCTAGACCACCAGTGTGTCCCAGCCATCTGTCTCCATTGCCTAAGCAGGGTGACTAGAGGAGCAGGCCACCTCCCAATAAGCCTTTCTGCTTTTGCTTTATTTTGTTTGTTTTTAAGTATAAATTCTGGGGATCGAACTCAACTCCTCATGCTTGCACGACAAATACTTTACCAACTTACTACCTTCCCATTAACATGAGCATTTTAAATATTTTTATGCATATGTATTAATATGTCTGAATAAGAACAAAGCTAAAAAGTAAGAAGCAATTCATAGTAGATAATTCTTTGTAATGGTAGAAGGATTTAGTGCACATTTGCTTAGTGTGTATATATAAGATAGATTTTAAAAATTTAGGCATAATTTTTGTCATAAATTGTTGTCTTTCTTAAAATATGTAAGAGAAACTGTGCTAGCTTTTCCCAAAAATGTGTAACCCACATGAAAAATGAAGAAAGAATTATCGCAAGGTTAAACTCACAAGCTAAAACAAGTGTCAATAATTTATGTAGAAGCTGTTACACCCCAACCTTAAAGCCCCCTGTGTTATTTGTTTGGAGAAAAGGGTTGGTGACTCTCCTGAGGATAGGTGGAATAGTAAACTATCTGCATTCTTCTGAATCAGGCACTCATAATTTCAAATCAGCACATCTATATTCGAAAGACCTAGGACTAGCCAATCTCTGCTAAGTCTAGAACTTTAAATTGATAGGCCTTAGCCAAAGTTGGTTGCTTCAACACTGCAAATGTGACTTTGGGTGATTGCCCAGGTAGCCAGCTGTCTCTGTGACTTGTTACATATTTTGGAAGTTGTTTGATTGCACTTCCTAATCACTCAGGTAATGTTATTTCCCTTCTCAGATCTTCGATTGGGTTGAAGATTAGATAAATGTAGTTAGTTACTTTCTTCTCATGACTTGGCCAATTTATTGATTGCATAAGAATTAAGCTAATTGACTGAGATGGAGGGGGGAGGGCCTTGGGCTTCCCATAGGACAGGGTATCCTGCACCATCTTAAGGAAGCAGAGGGAGGGCAGTGGGGTAGTGGGGGAGCGGGAGGGCGAGGAACAAGGGGAGTAAATGCAAATTTTTCTTTTAACAATAAAAATTTTAAAAAAAAGAAGGCAAAACAACCTATGAGATGTTTCACGGGGTACAGATTACATCAGTCTTAAAAATTTTTCAAGGTAAATGAGAATAAAGGTGAAAGAAATGTTTACCTCACACAGATTTTTCCTTTAGCTGTCACACAGTTATCCCAGTACTTTACTTCTGCAAGGAGCTAGGCTGGGGGTCTGTCTGCAAAATTCCTCTAAGGTCAGCCAGTGTTACTGAATGGTTCTGTCTCTTTGTGAGCTATAAATAAACTTAGGAAGCCAACAGCTTTCGTGCTCCACACTGTATGCCCCTGACACACGCACAAACGTCTTTCTTTGGAGTGCCAGTTTCCAGCCTATGCCTGCAGAGCCATCCTGCCATTATCTGAGCCCTCTCTTCCTCCCTATGGCTATCAAGGTTGACTCAGCATGCACCAAGTTACTCTCCTAGCAGGAGCTTGGGCTATTTTCCCAGTCCTCACTTCCTCTGTCATCAATCTAAAAGCAATCTGAAGAAGTACTTTGCCCTTTAAAAAAATGTAATAGCTGAGGAGGGTGTTGTGAAAATTGGTTGTGGGATTTTATTCCTTCAGGCAATATACCGACAGCACTTGGGGAGGTCTGGAGTGGAAGCCAAATGCGTAATGGTGAGAATTGCAGAAACCGTTGTTTGACCAGTGGTAGAAATGCCTTGTGAGTCATACCATGCCACAGCCACCTATTCAGACAGGAAGTGCCAAGCCCAGAACAAAGAAATAAATGTTGGCAACTTTTCAAAAGCCAGCGTTTTGCTGGTGCTAGAAAGAGCAGTCAAAATGAGCCGTCATTGGAACTTCCATACCTGGAGTTTCGCACAGACCGTGGCTGTGGTGACTGTACTCCATAAAAATGAACTGACTGGCATTTCAGAATTGCAAAGAGTGGTGTAAATATCCTGAGCGCGAAGGAGCAATGAGAATGAGCAGTGAGGGGACAGGTGTGTAGCTTTGCTTCATTTGGTCATTCCATAACGTGTATATACAGCAAATCTCACATTGTGATTCCAATTACTGATTCATTTCTCAATCAATCCTTTGGCTTTAAATGGAAAAAGGAAATAGAGAAGTCGCGGTGGAGAACCTTAGATGTGTGTTGATTATGGAAACAGAGAGTGAAAGTCCAACTTTACAGATTGTTACAGATCTGTTCTTCATTGTTAAGACTCCATATTTTCAGCAATGGCAACCATTTACACCATCGCCTTCATGACTGACAGTCCCCATGGGGAGTGACTAGATGAAGAACAAATTCAGAAGTCTCAGCACAGATAAATAAACCACACCTTACATTTCTTCATCAAAACCAAATACTCAAAGACAGAAATGATCAGAAAAAATATGCGTCACACCTCTATATGGCAGCCCATAAATCTGTTCAGCCACCAGCTCTTCCAACAGCAGTGGGAAGAGATTGTGCCAATTTCATCTAATTCCCAAAGATCAAGCTGCCTCAGATGACAGGGAGCCACAGAAGCTAAGTTGAATTAGAGATATCATGAGTGCCAAGCCATTATAAGTTCTAACTCTAGCAGATCCTTTCTTGGTGAGAAAGTAAGCAAAACACTGAGTTGTGAATTTCTTTGTTTCCTATTGCAAAAGTTGTCAGAATCAAGAGTCCCTTATCACACATAATAAAACCCAGAAATTTTATAGAGGAAGATCTTTCATGCCCCATTGCCTGATAGTAACAAAACGTTCCTGCGGAACTATAACCTTGCAGAAAGGCCACTGCATCCTTATATGGAATAAATACCTCACTAAGGACATCTGCTGGCAACTCTCTGCTCTGTTAGAGAACACCATCACCTTCTCATTATTCCTTCTAGGAGGATGACTGTTTTAAAGTATTGTGTACAATCTCCCTCATTTGCCTGATTTTTATTTGTGTGTGTGTGTGTTTGTGTGTTGGTGTGTAGGGGTGCACATGAGTTCAGATGCACACTTATACACATGTGTGTATTTGAAAGCCAGAGGTCAAAGTCAGGTGCTTCTCTTGATCATGTGCCACTTTATTATTTGAAGCAGGGTCTTTCACTGAACATAGCTAAACTAGTTAGCCGGCAAGTAGTAAGAATCTTGCTCCCTCTACCTTCTCCAGAACTAGAATCACAGACTCAGCTTTTTAAGTGGGTTCTGGGGATCAAACTTGGGTTCTCGTGCTTGCATGGCTAGGCCTCTAGCAACTGAGCCATCTCCTAAGCATTTTACTTCACGGTTATAAAGCCCCAGTGCTTCAGTTTTTTTGAAAATGCTCACAATTGACGACAGCATGTTCTTTCTGACGATGTTAGTTATCCTAAAACAAATATCATTATTCTTCAGAGAAATCTCTTGCTGGTCTTCATTTTCATTGGCATCATCAGGTTTGGGGTTTATATCTCAGTATCTGTTAAGCAAATAAAAGTTCCTTTCTCTTTGCCCATTCCTTCGCTCTTTTCCCTTAGATTTTAAGAACTCTAGTACAGTCTCCTTCATAACTGTTGAGAGTAACATTTATGAGTGAGCAAAATAAAGACTGTGTTTCATTTCCTCTTTGTACTGCTCTCTCCAAAGCAAGTTGTTCTCTCACATACCACCTTGATAGTTTTGCCACACACACAAATGGTCACAATCTAGAATTATTTTATTCGTTCCTTTGCCTTTCTTTTAATGTGCGTTTTATAAATTTCCCAAGAGCAGTTTTGTTCATGCTGTCTACAGATACTCCTTGTGATGATGCTGATGGCACTCAGAGGATGCTGCTTTCCCACCAGAGACTATATTAGAGCTTTCTGCTATGAACACAAACTAAGGAAGGTCAGACAGCCAGGTTGTCTTTTCTAGTGTGGATATTCTTGCTTTGTGAGGCCAGTGAAGTATGACACTTGACACACAGTCTTGTTCCTATCAGCTTTCCATGCAGGTGACCCAATGATGGCAGTGAGCCCATCAGCAGATGTCTAAATTCACAGTCAGCAAGGCAGCACAAATCTATCTAGGAATAGGAATGTCTGTTTACATATATAGAATTATTGATAGTTCTTGGGTTTATTTTATTGTACTATGTCAAATATTTTTTTCTTTTTCTGTTTGTTTTATGTATACATTTGTGTTCTGTGTAGTGTACTGTGAGTACACTTGAAGACCAGAGGTCAGGATCAGATGTCTTTCTTTATCATACCCCAATTTATTTATTTTATACAGGCTCTCTCTTTGAGCCAAGCTTATCAAAGCAAAACTGGTTTGCCAGAGAGCTTAGGGATTTGCCTGTCTCGGCACTTACATTACACATGTATGTCACACACTTGCCATTCTACATGGGTGCTTACAATCCAAACTCAGATTATCCATTGAACTATTTCTTCAGGATCGTCCTACTTTTTAAGAAGAGATGACATTATTTTGTAATATAAAATATTTGTGAATCTCTAATGCTGATTTGATTTTGATCTATAGTTAAAAACACTATTGCTCTTATTAATGAAGTTGGCTGGGCGTAGCATTGCATGTTTGTAATCCCAGCACTTAGCAGAT
>JAQHUG010000022.1:1914924-1926495 GCA_028555095.1 Dicrostonyx torquatus | reverse complement strand
GTAGGGGAGCGGGAGGGCCCAGGACAAGGGGAGTAAATGTAAATTTTTTTAACAATAAAAAAAAGAAAACACACTCATAGCCAAAAGCATAACAGTCTTGAAGTTAAAAGATTTACAACATAAAAGTTTAAATTTTTAATAATGGAGAGGATATAAATAAAGTCAGAGCTGAAAGACTGAAGCCACTATAAAGTCAAAAGCAGTATATTTTTTTTTATGGAGAAGGTCACATCTTCCTTCTGTAGATGGATCAGGACTGCAGAGGGATAGGCTTCCTTCTTCCCAGAATTCTCCTGTTCTCCTTGACCCACCTCTACTTCCTTCCTGGCTACTGGCCAATCAGTGTTTGTTTAAAATATAATTGACAGAATACAGACCATGGTCTCACACCAAATGTACACCCAGACATGTCCTTCCACACTACTCCCTTCTAAAGTTAATCAGGATATTTCTTCTCATTTTCCCTCATTTCATTTCCAGGCATGTTTTTAGAGTTGAAATTTGAATTACAGCAAACTTACACATATGTTTGGAGAATGCTTATATGATATCTTATTGAATCTTCCCATCTAGGGTTGCCCTTCTAATAATTTAGAGATTTTAATTTTCTTTTGTTAGATTTTATAGCATTATTTTATTGTACAATTCTTATTAGAAATGTAATTATTATCCACCACTCTCTGTCTTTTGAAGGGGGTGGTCCTAGCCTATTAGGCTTATAGCCACACCCTGCCATTAGTTAATTATTCTGCCCTTAATTAGCTAATTAGTAGGGGTTGGACCATCAGGTCCCAATTAGGTATATAAGGGTAGATTCACGTGGTAAGTGCGCTCACTGCGGATCGTGGGTCTGCGGCGTCTTCAGAGAAGCACGGTTCCAGAGTCTGGTATTGTAAATCTCTGTGTGATCCTTTTTCTATTAAACTGTATGTTTTATATATAGCTAGTTTGGGTGATAATTAATTAATATGGTAACAGTCTTTAATTATATACACATTATAGTTTTCTCTATCATGTGACCTTTGAAAAATTCTGATGCTGTTAAGCAAAGAATTCTCCTGGGTTGATCTTGTGTCCACTTAACTAAACCATGTTTGCTTTGTTTGCTAGTTGAGTCTCTTGCGTTTTACAGATGGACAATGTCCCATTTTCACTCTTGCTGTGATAAAACATTCTGACCCAAAACTATTTAGAAGAGAGAGGAAAGGTATATCTGACATACACTTTCAGGTCACAGTCCATCGTCAAGGAAAGTCAGATAGAGCCCAATGTGGAGCACAGGCAGAAACCATGTAGGATGACTGCTTACTGCTTCCTTCTGGCTCACTCAGCCAAGCCCAAGGTGAAGCACAGGCAGAAACCATAGAGGAAGGCTGCTCACTGCTTCTCTTTGGCTCACTCAGCTTTTCCATACAGACTAGGCTCACTTACATAGGGCTGGTCCCACTCACAATGGGCTGGGCCCTTCTCCATTAATCATCACTCAAGATAATCCAACACAGATATGGCCATAGGCCTATCTGGCATGGATGGTTCTTCAGCTGACTGTTACTTTTCCCGTGAGATTCTAGACTGTGCCAAGTTGTGAATGAAAATAACCAACACAGTCAGGTTTTCTGGTGCTGAGATTCAACTCAAGACCTTGCACATGTTAAGTGTGTACTTTCCCATTTTGAGGCACCTCATTGCTACAGACGAACACTAATATACTTGCACCAATTATTTTCTACTAACATTTTAAAGTCCTTTCACTTTCATGTAATAACTATTTTTTTTTAGTTCATGGAGTTTCTTTTGCAGTGTTAAATCTCTTAAATATTTATGCTCTCATGTTTGCTCCTATTTATGATTGAGCATCTAGGTTAAAGTTCTTTTCTTTAGCTCTAAGTTTCTTTGAGAATGTATTTGTGTCTGTCTATATGAGATTCTCTATTTGTCTGGCAGCTGGTGGGTACTCTTAACTATCCCTAATGACTCAAGATGAAGATGGAACGAGGCTGGAGATATGAGACGGGACTTGACTGGACGATGAGCCCCGATGCTTCTTTGCCATGAGACAGCCCCCTAGTTACTCTGCTCTCTAGTTACTCTTGTAGTCTAAGTGTCCCAGTTCTCGCAGTCCCCCAATATGGTGACTAATGAGGGTTTGGGATTACTGTCTTGATGGTGCTATTTTTTAGTCCATTATCTAAAACATTTCCTGAGTCATCTTCTTCCTGTCTCCACTGACTTTGACCTTGGATTTATTCTAGACATTTTCTGGGAAAACCCAATGTTTTATTTGTCTACTGCAAAGCACCCAATGAAATCTAGATCTGTTGCTCTGGTAATATATATTTTATTTGTCAACACTATTTTGATATATTTTATTTGTCTACTGAGACTGTTCCTCAGCAATTTGGGGTTATGTTGCCAATCTATCACTTAACAAAAAAGAAAGTAAGAGAATAGCAACGTTTCTTTTAGTACATATTTGCCTGACCTCTGGGAAATCTTGCCTGAAAAATGTGGCTATGACTTTGCTGTTTTAATCTGTACCTTGTTTCGACAATTTGTGTGTGTGTTGCTTATAAGCATGTGAGCTTACAAGTTTTCATTCTTTTTTTGTTTTTTTTAATTGAGGTAAGGAAGATGAACATGACTCTCTCCTGTTCGCCTTCCACAGTGGTCTCTGAATGTAGCTAAGGGGGTATGTCACCAGTGTCCTCTTTATTCCTGAACATTGTACACACACACACACACACAGAGAGAGAGAGAGAGAGAGAGAGAGAGAGAGAGAGAGAGAGAGAGAGCTTAAAGAAAAATAAAAACAGCCTCTTACAGAAGCTGGAGATCAGAACAAGAAAACTGACAGTGTGCCAATCTCCTAACCCTTTAAAATAGAGTTTAAAGACATCATCTGTTCCTGATGCTCTGAGTGTCCTCCTAGTAATTCCCTCTGTCAGAAAAGGCTCTATTGGCCAGTCCCTAAAGACAGACCTGCTGGCAGTTAGCTATTTTAGTTTTTCTACCTCTGAGGTCTTTATTTTACCTTCATTTTTGAAGGGTGTTTTTGCTGGAAATCAAATTGTAGGTTGACATTTCTTTGCTTTCAGGGCTGTACAATGAAGTTCCACATTTTTTCTGATCTTCACAGCTTCTATGAGAAATGTGAAGTCATTAGAGTCATGGTCTCCCTTGTAAGTAATGAGCTGAGTTTCTATAGCTACTTTCAAGAGTTCATTTTTCCTCAGTTTTCAACAGTTTGTCTTTGAAGTGTCTTGGTGTTTTAGTTTGTTTTGTGCTGTTATAATGGACCCCTGCTGTATTCACCCACTTTTCATTGCTATAACAAAATATCAAGGCAGGCTATTTCTGAAGAAAGTCTAAACAGCAGCGTGCCAGCAAGGCCCAAGGAAGACAGCAGCACAGCGACAGGAGCATGGAAAGAAGGAGCAAATCACGTTGCCATATGGGAAGCCAGAGAGAGGGCTTGGGGCCAGGCTTGGAATTTTCTTTGAAGAAATAAGCAAAGTCTGGTGAGAATTACCTTAATCCCTTCCAGGTGAGGTCAAGAGTCCCTGGGAGGAGAGAAAAGGAGTCACAATGATCCCATTTGGAGTTGTTTTATTATGTGGCTATTTGTCCCCAGCAATGTTTCCATTTCTCTGAAAAACGGGCTGTGATGGGTCTCTCTGACCCTCTTACACCACAAGAGAACAAAGAGGTGCGGTCCATTAGAGGTCTAACAAAGCAACAGGCTTCTACCCACGCACTAATGCAAAGGACCCATCACAGCTGCTCTGGACTTATACACTAGGAAGGACCCATTGCAATTATTCCAAAGCTCATGGACAAAAACAGACCCAGACCCCATATGGAAAGGGACACAGGAACACATAAGGGTCAACAGAACATAAAAGGGAGGGGGAATCACCATGTGGGACACCCCACATAAAATCCAACCTTCTCCACTCCCATCCCCCAGTCAACGGCACCCAGCTCTGGGACCTACTTTTCTACCTGAGAAGTCTACATGTAATGCTTGCTGATAAACCTCGGGTTCACTGTACTCTGAGATATTTTCCTGTCTTTAATTCCTTAATTAAAGGCTGAGAAGACTAGGCTAAATGCTGGGAGAGAAAAACAACTCAGGAGGCAGAGGTAGATGGATCTCTGTGAGTTTGAGGCAAGCTTGATCTACATACAGAGTGAGTTCTGGGACTGACAGGGCTGTATAGAGAGACCAAATCTTAAAAATACAGAATGAAACAAAACAAAACAATTAATATCTTCATATTATTTATTAAATGCCTCCACAAATTTTTGCTTGCCTTCTCCAAGTTGGTTTTTTGTTTGTTTTGGTGTTTGTTTATTTATATAAGTCTTGTTTCTAAGCATTTGAAATGTTGTTCAGATGTCGTGAGTGTGTGTGTGTGTGTGTGTGTGTGTGTGTGTGTGAAACTGTGTATTTTTTTAGGAGCCAATCATCAGCCTTAGTAATGATCTAGGCCATAGTTCAGGTTTGCAAGGTCTTTGATGTGTTTGGGATCAGACTCACATTTGGACAGCTGAAAAGTAAATCTGAGACATTTAAGGGATTACTTTCCTGAGAACTTCCCTTTTCTTAACTTCTTTGACTCTTCTCTGTTTTCACAAGTTGCCCTCTCTGTCCTTTCTCATCATCCTGCTCCCAGTACTTTACCAGTGACTATACCACATCTGAGGCCAGCAGGTTCAACAAAAGGAAAACAGAAACAAACGCCATTTATCACTCATTGGGGTCCAATTCCTTCTTCACTTCTGGAAGCCACTACGGTCATTAGCACAGGATTGCCTAGTGCCTAGGGTACAGGATTACAGAACAAAAAGAAAGATTAAAGTAAGAAGGAGAGAAAGGAATGGAAAGGAAAGAAAAAGGAGATTAAAAGAGAGAAGGGAGTAGATTTCCTCCACCATACTTGAAAGTTTGCGATGCTCTCCCGCCTCCTTGAGTGATGTGGGATTCCCCTCTGTATGATGTGAGTACAGTTGGTTAATAAAGAAACTGGCTTGGCCTGATAGGGCAGATCTTAGGTAGGCTAAGAAGACTAGGCTGAATGCTGGGAGAAAGGAGGTGGAGAGAGAGAGAGAGAAACCATGTAACCTCACTGGAGATAGACGCTGGAACTCTTCCCAGTAAGCCACAGCCTCGTGGCTATACAAAGATCAATAGAAATGGGTTAAATTAATATGTAAGAGTTAGACAACAAGTAGTTAGAGCTAATGGGCCAAGCAGTGATTTAATTAATATAGTTTCTGTGTGATTATTTCTGGGTTGAGTTGCTGGGCAACCAGGAAACAAAGAAGCAGCCTCCTTACAACACTTGAGCTAAAGCTTGAGAATCTCTCTTTGTTTCATACTCATGTCTATGCCCATGTGTAGGGACTGAATTTCAAATAGCCTTTAATCTAAGCTCAGGAGTAATTAGATAGATAGATAGACAGATAGGTAGAGATAGAGATATATATCACATATATGCATGCATATATATCCTAGGTATATGATGAATATGTCTATATATACATATATGTATTATATATCCATATTGACAGGAGGACCAGTGAAGCCTTATGTTCATATCTCAGCACCCACAAGTATCTGTGTAAGTTTACCACTGTGTTCAATGTATATTTGATGATAGAGTAGTATGCTTATTCTTAATTATACCCCAAACCAGAAGCCTAGAACATACTTTTTAAAGTTTATATATATACATATATATGAGAGAGAAAGTAATACACATACTTAAAGTATTAAATATAACCAATAGAAAGGCCACATGCAGACTTGATAGTTTTCAAATTATCAAAAGGTAAAAACATCTCATGACATTAGTAGAAAAGAAATTAGACCCTTGATGTGCAACGATTTCCTCCAGATGACAATATTCCCTCCTGTAGGGAGGGGGAGGAGCTTGTAAGACTCAGAAAACTAAGGAAATTCAGCGTGAAAAGTTATAAGATTCACACTCTACCAAGGTTAGAGAAAGAAGTGTAAACAAGTGCTTGGAGGGGAGAGCTCCTGCTGGCAGAATAGCCTGCAAGTTCTTCTGGAGCTCCAGAGAAGCAGCTTGTGTGCGTCCTCATCAAAGCCTGATGTAGCTGCCTGCAAGTCACTCATCCTTTTGTGAGTGCCCCCAGTAAATTGATTGGTTCACCAAACTAGGCTGGAGAAGACTTTTTTCTTTGGTCTTAACCAATGTCCTTTCTAAGGTGAATCGACATTTGCTCACATCTCCCCAGAAAAGAAGAAAAAGACATAGATAGAACAGGCCATACCTCATGAAAATTAACAGTGCAGAATAATCGTGGAGGATTTAGCTTTAGCAAGTTGCTTTAGCATTGGAAAACCAATAGAGTCACCATATGAATACAACAGAACTAAACAACTGTATGATCATTTCAATAAACATAACCATTGACAAAATGCAATACTCAATTTTGATGAAACCAAAAATATTTGCTGCAGAAAAGAAAACAGAAACATCCAACATGGGGCATCTATGAGAAATCTAAAGATAATATTATAATTACAGAAAAAGTAGTTTTTTTCTCTAAACAAGCAAAACAGGTACAGATTGCAAAGCAAATTAAACTGTCTTTATGCATGGACATTATTGCCCATGCAAGAAAATTTTGAGGAACCCACGAATTACCTATGGGAACTGAAGGGAAGTGATGTGGGATTCCCCTCTGTATGCTTGAATACCACTGGTAAATAAAGAAACTGCCTTGGCCTGTTGATAGGGCAGAACTTAGGTAGGCAGGGAAAACTAAACTGAATGCTGAGAGGATAAAGGCAGAGTCAGAGAGAAGCCATGTAACCCCACCAGACACAGACACCGGAACTTTACTCGGTAAGCCACAGCCATGTGGCAGTACACACATTACTTGAAATAGGTTAAATTAAGATATAAGTGTTAGCCAATAAGAAGTTAGAGCTAATGGGCCAAGCAGTGTTTTAAATAATATAGTTTCTCCCACAACAGGGAAGGTCACGATATTCAAGGTCAATATCACAAAATTAATAAAATTTTTACAGTTTACATTTAAACAGTGAACAGTTAGTAACTAACCCCAAACACTGTTATGGAATATTCCATCACACTGTGTGAAGATGTGTCACCATGACTGGTTTAATAAAAAGCTAAACAGTCAATAGCTAGACGGAAGGTATAGGGTGGACTTTTAGATAGAGGGCTGAGAAGAAGAATCATCAGACAGACTCTGAGTAACCAAGAGGCAAGGTTATAAAGCCACGAGGCAGAAAGGAAGTTAATAAAAATGGGTTAATTTAAGTTATAAGAGTTAGTTAGAATCAAGCCCAAATTAAGGCTAAGCTGTCAAGATTAAGTCTCCATGAAGGGTGGTGGTGGTGGTGGTGGTGGGTTTTGTTGTTTTGTTTTTTTAGCTGAAAGGCCCTAAAAAAATCTATCTAGTCA
The DNA here is from genome assembly GCA_028555095.1 of Dicrostonyx torquatus. Taxonomy (NCBI): domain Eukaryota; kingdom Metazoa; phylum Chordata; class Mammalia; order Rodentia; family Cricetidae; genus Dicrostonyx; species Dicrostonyx torquatus. The sequence continues at coordinate 1,919,032 of JAQHUG010000022.1, read as the reverse complement.
TGGATTTCCTTGGGAAAGGGAAATTGAAGAGATCTTCTGGATAACCTTGGGTGGTAGAGGCCAGGAGGTAAGCTGGGAGTAAGGGAACACAGGAATCTGGTTGGGTGGGTTGGGGACAGGATAGACATGGAGAATGAAAGAGATCTTGATAGTGGAGCCATTGTGGGGTTAGGGAGACACCTGGTGCCAGGGAAACTCCCAGGAATCCACAAGTATGACCCAAGCTAAGACTCCTACCAACAGTAAAGAAGGTGGCTGAACTGACCTTCTCCAGTCATCAGATTGGTGACTATCCTGATTGTCATCAGAGAGCCTTTACCTGGTAAATGATGGAAGCAGATGCAGAGATCCATAGGCAAGCACTGGACTGAACTCCGGAAGTCCTGTTGAAGAGAAAGAGGAAGGATTGTTCAAATCACAGGGTCCAAATTCATGATGAGGGAACCCACATAAACAGCTAATCTGTGTTAGTGGAAGCTCACCGACTCTGGACCAACAGCTAGGGAGCCTGCACGGAACCTACCTAGGCCCTCAGCATGTGTGTGACAGTTGTGTAGCTTAGTCTACTTGTGGGGCTCCTAGCAATGGGATCAGGACCTGTCCCAGTAACTTGAGCTGGCTTTGGGAACCCAATCCCTAAGCCAGGTTGTCTTCCCCAGTGTTGATGTAGGGGGAGGACCTTGGCCCTCCCTCAACTTGATGTGCCATGAGAAGCCTGCCCTTTTCTGTATGAAGATGGAGGAGGAGTAGATGGGGACAGAACACAGGTGAGGGGAGGGAATGGGAGGACAGGAGGGAAGGGAAACTGTGTCCGGTAGGTAAAATAAATGAAAAAAAATAATAAAAAAGAAAATTCCCTCACAACCACCATAAAAATATAATAAATTTATTAAGTACAAAGAAGTAAGTTTAATTATAATATATATAACATGCAAATAGAAACTAATTAAACATCATAGAAAAACTAAAGACAGACAAATGAAAAGATATATCATTCATGAATCAAAAGAATCAAAATTAATTAATTATCTGTTCTCACCAAGTTTATCTTTGGCCTAAAATCTCAGTATTCTTTTTTGGAGAAAATATAAGAATATTCTAAAGTTTAGAGCTAGACTAGATGGAGAAAAAGAGTTAAGAGTCTCTGAAAAACCAAAGACTCAAAGTTAGAAGTCATATATTCAGCTTAACATAAAACTTATAAGATAGACTTAGCATAAAGCTAAAGTAACCAAGATAGATTGATATTGACATATGGATCAATAGAACATAATAGTGAGTCCAGAAATAGTTTTCCACATACATAGTTCATTGATTACCATCAAAGATGCCAATGTATTGCAATGTGGAAAGGTTACTCTTTTGCCATCTAGTACAAGAAAATACAATGCTAACGTGCATAGAGCATTAAGAGAGAACGTTGTTTCATTTTCATACAATCACCACAATTTAGTTCAGGAAAGATGTGATGAGGTTCTATCCTCTGACCAAACTCTCCCATCTTCATGAGATTGGCAGTGCCAATAACAACCGTGGACTGTTTGGCACTGGATCCTAACATGAATGAATGACTACCAATTCCAGCCACTTGCTTGCATTCTGTCCTAACTTCACATGGCCCCGTGGTCTCCCAGTGGCTGGAGTATATAGGTTGGGAGAGTTAAATTGAAGGGGTTCCATCCATACAGCTGTGTGGAATACATCGTACATGCTGGATTGAAGACTGACTCGTGTGGCCACCTTCAGGTCACCCATGCTCCTGCCAGAAACACCCCATCTATGTTCTTTAAGTAAATACAATAAATTCAGATTCCCCTATGTGATGGTCTTTGGTGGACTTGATGAGGAGAGGATAGAGGAGAGACTAATGATTAGAAATCTACATATTAAAAAAATAAAAGTTAAAGAAAATCTAAGAGTAGCTGGAGAAATGTCTCAGTGGCTGAGTATTTGCTGCTCTTCCAAAGGACCCAGGTTCAATTCTCAGCACCCACGTGGTCACTTTGAACTGTCTATACCTACAGTTCTGGAGGCAGGCTGAGTGAGTAATTCCTATAAATGGTAAATAAGCACATGCAGACATGCCCAGCAAGACTAATTATTAGGGAAATGCAAATTAAAACATTAAGACTGTACAGAAAGCCCACTAGAATGCAATTTTAATCAACAGAGTGGACTTTAGAAATAATCCCAAGTATATACATATAATTTTGTATGTGTGTATACATGTTCATGCATCATGCATGTGTTTTTGCGGACAGGCTGTACACGTGTGTAAGCTAGATAACAACATTAGATAACTCCCCAATCACTCGCCACCTTACTTTTTTTACTGAAGCTTACTAACTCAGCTAGGTTACCTGGCTACCTAGCCCCTGAGACCCTCCCGTCTCTGTCACCCAGTTTGGGATTATAGGTGAATGGCTGGGCTTTTATACTTGGGTGTTCAACCTCGTGCTTGCAAAGTAAGAACTTTACCAACTGGACCATCTTCATCTTCCCCGTGTTCTAATCTTTAATATGAAGCATAAGATATTTCATGTTGCTTCATGAGACACAGATCATTTAATATATGGCACCACGATAACTTTCACACATTTGAAAAATATAAGTTTGTATGTATATTTCATTTCCCAAGTCAAAATAAATTCCATTTACATCAAATATTTATATGCTAAAATCAAGCCATAAAGTTAGGAGAAAATATGGGGTTTTTATTATCAAGGTTTGGGAAGTTCTAGTGAAGCATGCATAAAATTCAAAATTCAGGAAAATAAGAACATAAATTTGACTACATAAAAATTTTAACTGTCGGGCTGGAGAGATGGCTCAGAGGTTAAGAGCACTGACTGCTCTTCCAAAGGTCCTGAGTTCGATTCCCAGCAACCACATGGTGGCTCACAACCATCTGTAATGAGATCTGGTGCCCTCTTCTGACCTGTAGGCATACACACAGACAGAATATTATATACATAATAAATAAATAAATACATCATATTTAAAAAATTTTTAACTGATTCAAAAATATTCTTAAGTAAATTCAAATGATTCATGGTGATGTAAAAATATACTTCAGTAAATTCAATTGAGATATGCAAATACAAGCAAATTTGCAACATAAGTGACTAAGGGCTAATATTCCTAAAATTAGTAAAACTTGTGAGTTAAGAAACATAGCAAACCTCTATAATCTCTCTCGAGCAAAAGTAACGAGTGAAGAGGAAATGTAAAAGCAGCCCACACATTGGATAATTAACCTCACCTGTAATGTAAGGAATTAATGCTATGTACAGGAAGGGAACCATTTCTTAGACAGACAAGAAGCAAAGTTTAGTTAATAGTGACCTGTTCATGGTACACTATCTGTTTCAAGAAGAAATTATTAGAAAATAATATAACCACAGGAACTTAGGGTTGTCCTATATGGAATTAAGCACTCCAGCAAATGTTAATGTGATCCCACTCCTTGATGACACAAGATGCATAGTCCTGGGTACTAAACCAAATCTAAAACAAAGAATGTCACCTTCATCTAACAAAGCTTAACAACTGCCAGAGTCAACTAGAGAAATCACTAAATCCAATGTATTTAATTCAGGAAATCTAGGGTGAGACCTGAGAACATGCATAATTAACAAGACCGTCCATGATACTGATGCTCCTGGTCCAGAAGAAGTGCAAGCACACTCTACACTTTCTGCTTGTGGCTTTAATGATAGACATTGATCAGAGACCCCCTTCTTCAAAGTCAGCCAAGACAGCTTCTGTCATCTGCCAGAACATACCGCTACAGCTTAAATGTGTTCTCCAGTCTTCCTGTGTGGGAAACGTAATCCTCAACATAGCAATGCTGGAACGGGAGGACTTTGTGAGTAGGCAAAGCCCTGGGGATAGATTCATGCTGTTTGAAAGTGAGTTTTCCAGCTGTACCTGAAGAAATCTAAGTAAGCACACCAGAGATTCCTGAGTGTTTACATACATTCTGGCACTACTCACTGTAACCAGAGTAAGGGACCACTCTGGGCATCTATCAACATATGAGTGGATGGCTCTCTCTCTCTCTCTCTCTCTCTCTCTCTCTCTCTCTCTCTCTCTCTCTCTCTCTCTC
>JAQHUG010000022.1:1882523-1897679 GCA_028555095.1 Dicrostonyx torquatus | reverse complement strand
CTTCCTTCCTTCCTTCTTTTCTTTCTTTTTCATGAATCCCTCTAAAAATGAATGGTTTGGTATTATTCAGTGTGCTGAATATCTTTTTGACTGTTTTTATTTTAACAATGTAAAGATTCATTAAGAATCCATGTTGACAAGTATTTTGTAAGTACTTATATTCTTGAAGTTGGTGCAAAATTCCACAGATGGCACTCTTCACACCAAAAGAGAAGTCCAATTCTGAACATACTGGCAGTCTAACAGGTTGAATTAATTTTATTTGTCACAGGATAAACATGACAGGAAAGGGCAGTGCAAAGAAATTCCTTGAATTTTCCAAACATCTGACATGCTTCACAAACTTGGTCTCAGGTAATCTATCACATCCATTTTCCAGTGGCAGAGCTCAGTTTCTTCAAGGCCACATCATCAACTGTCTCACTTGGAATCTGTGCTTCTATGTACAGACGGCTGATCCATCCCAAGTCCCCTCTGAAGAGGACTGGTCACACAGTTATGACCCATACATAATAAAGAGTTGTGGCAGTGCCTCTGCACTTTCTAGGGTCCAAAAGCTTGTCACTGCAATATCACTGATATGAGCCACCAATGCCTCTGGGAAGCTGGAGCTGTCAAAATTCACATTTCATTCATGGCTGCTGGGAGATGATGCAGAAAATTTACCAGCACAAAGACAAATATTTCCGAGGTCCATCAAATGCTTCTGTGGGAAGGTCTAAGATCACCTGGGTCATAAGGAATACATTTGAACAGCCCTCTGTAGCCACAGCCCTGATTCAGAATACATATATCCTAGGAGAGATATTGCCCAGACCAGGAGAGATCAAAGTCACAAAACAGAGGGCATCGTCATCAGAAGGTCCAATGATTAACATACCTGGGAAATTAACCATTTGGCTGAGTTAGACAATACATCCACATAATTATGGCTAGCAGCATTCATACAACAATTATTTTATTTGAAAAGAATTCTAGAGTTTACCTACTCAAGCCTTTGACTTTAAGGATAAGAAAACTAAAGTCTTGACAATTTTTAATAGCTAGTCATTTTGGTCATTTCCAGGAGGATTCTAAAACCTTGCTTTGTGTGGTCCTTGCTTCCCACACTGAAAAACCTTCACAGTCAGTTTCAATGCCAAGGACTGAGTCTGTGAACTTAATATTTTTTTAGTTTCTATGCAGCACTGGGAATTGTTCAACTCTAACTCCCCTTAGCTATGAAGACTGGAAGAGAATACAATTCTCAATGCTGCTCATGTTTTCAAGTCACACATCCTCAAGTTGCTAAAAATGTCTGGTCTGTGAAGCAGGAAATGAAATACCGGGGCGTTGTTTCTGATGATACAGAAGGCCGGGGAGTAAATGTAGTTATGTTGGCAAAGCCTTGTGCTAAGAGTGGGAAATTGCTAGTGATGAAATTTGGTGCTACCAAGCACGGATGGAAATTCCACTTGCCCTTGTGATATGTGATACATGTATCTTTATGTGATAGCATTTCCGTTTAGACTCTAATATTTTCAAATTAAACTCTTAGCTTATTTCTAAATTACTGGTAAACACAGGGACATCACTATGACCTAGCAACAAAGGGCAAGGAAAGCTACACGTGGAATTCAGAAAAGTTTTAATTTTTTTTTGTCTATTTCATCTATGCTTTCTCACATTTAGACGTAATTATTTAATACATTTAGTCTTTAAAAACTATCCTAGAACTAGGATTTGTTTAGAAATCATACTTGAATTAACTTTCCAGAGGGAAACTTTAGCTTTAGAACTGCAAGTTTACTTAATATGAAACCAAAGATATTGTAGTAATAGGTCAAAACGTGGAAAGATTCATGTGACTTGTAGAAATATACTTTCGGTGTTTCAGTCTCTGCCAGTCTTGTGCCACAGTAGCAAAAACTTAAGCACATCTAAGGAATAAAGAGTATGCTGAAAACAACAGAGTATACTACATTTATACAGACATGCAAAATTCTGTTTCATTCTCTAGTTAATGTCCACAGTGATCAGACACAGTTATCTGAGAATACTCCAAAATTCAAGCAACTGAAATTAAATGAAAATCTGGACATGGTGGGGTACACCTTCAATCCCAGCACTTTAGAAGCAGAGACTGATGAATCTAAATGAATTCATCACCAGTCTAATATACCTAAGTGAGTTCCCGACCATCCAGCAATACGTAGAGAAACCTTGTCTCAGAAGTAAAAAGGAGAAGAAAATTAAATGAAAAGGTAGGTTCAATGTGCACGCTGAATATACATAATGAACTTTATATGTATTACATATAAACTAATTAATACAAAATTTGATGCCAGTATCTGTACTAGTTAAGGTTTCTATTGCTGTGAAGAAGCATTATGACCATGGCGACTCTTGTAAAGAAAACATTTAATTGGGATGGCTATCTTACAGTTTCAGAGGTTCAGTCCATTATCATCATGACGGGGAGCATGGAGGCATGCAGGCAGATGTAGAGCTAAAGTAGTAGCTAAACGCCCTACTTCCGGTAGGCAACAAGAGACTGTGACAATGAGTAAAGCTTAAGCCAGTACCCCAAAGCCCGCCTCCACAGTGGCACACTTCCTCCAACAAGGCCACACCTACTCCAACTAAGCCACACCTCCTAAGAGTAGCACTCCTTTGGGGGTCGTTTTCTTTCAAATCACCACAGTATCTTTATTTGAGAAATATATGTATGTTTCTCTATTTACAAAAATCAAGCAAGTAACTATGTATCTATATATGTATACTAAATTAAGCACAACCTGTTGTATTGTCATTTCCTTTTCCTTTATCTTTATTGCCCCTGGTTCCCTGAGAGATCCCTTCTGGGAGGGCATTTTATATTGGATTTTTCCACATTGTTGTTATTTTACTAGTTAAGTCTCCGCCATTGTTTGTTGTGATGCTACCTGGGGTCTGCTTCTTCTTCGGGATCATGGCACCAGGTCCACGTGGTGAAGGGAGCGTTAAGTGGGGGAATAGGGTTCAGACGACTGTGGATACAATGGAGACAACCCTCCAAGAGACAGCTTTAACGAATCAGATCAGCTTTGTTCCGAAGTATGGGAAATATACAGGATTAGGGAACCTGGGGACAAACCCTAATTTGGATTAAGTGGCACTCTCCTGTCATAAGGCTTCACGTGTGACAGCAGGGTCCCATCAAAGCTCCTAGTACAAGTCTTACTTACCCTACATGCAACAGGGGGAAACTTTTAGCAAGAAACTGTGCCAAGGGTCACACTAGAGATAAACCAGGCATCCAAGGATTAGAGACAACTTTCAGGTAAGGTCAGTCCTCTGGCCTAGGGAGTCTCCAGATAAGGGTAGGTAGAGAGCGGGAAGTCCTCACTGCAGTGTGGGGGGGGGGGTCCTTCACGTTGTGGCGCTTAGAGAAAGGTGACAGTAGACTATGGGAGAGTGCAGCCTCTGCCCAGCAGGGCCTCCCAGCATTATCTACAGGAAGTCTTCAGTCAGCTGGAGAAGACAGGGAATGCAAGCCTCAGTACAGGCAGCCAGGATCCACCCAAAACAGAGGTTTTCACAGTTTCGGTTAAAGTGTCTCTTTTTGGTATAAAAATATCTTACTTTGGGTGTTTAGGGGTCTTGTTGTTTAAGCAGAGGAAAATACATAACAGACAAACTATTTCTTAACTGGCTTTTGTTTTCAGCCGACCACTTTCCACTATGCATGGTTAATCACCACTTCAAACTGCTAGCAGAAGAGAAACTACTCCTGTCTGATCGCCTGCCAAGACTCATAAAGCTCTGCCTCACCAGCGACTCGTTGGCTATTGATATCCGAACTCGACTTGGTATTTTCTCGCTCTCATTTTTCCCTCATATTGATGTCCACTTTCCACAGCCATACTTTGAATATCCAATATTTGTGTGCAAGCTTTCCTCAGTAAGTGGGTTGTTCTCCTTCTGAACACCACACACATACACACATATGCAGATACACACACAAATACATACACATATGCTTGCAAGGTTAGGCCATACTCTCTTCCCAGTAATTCATTACATTAGATACATTTGTTTCCACATGAATCTACCTTGCTGTGCATATAAGCATACATGCGTGTATGTGCAGATGTGTGTGATGTGAGTTGTGTATGGACACATGTGCGAGATGACGTGTGGAGGACGGAGGTCAACATGGAGGATCTTCCTCCAACTCTACTTCATTTGGAGAGATAGGATCTCACATTGAATCCGGAACTTACCAACTTGCGTAGACTGAGCAGTGAGCTCCTGGGGTCGCTTCTTCTACTCTTTCACTGGTGTCGCATTTGCATGAACAGGTTGGCTTTTGTGTGGGTTCTGGAGAGCTGAACTCGGACCCTCAGGCTTACACAGCACCGCTTCACGGCTTCAGTCATCTCCCCAGCCCCCTACACTGTATTTTAAAGCTACTCCAAAGAACCCCTCTTTTTGTGACAAGTTGTGATCAAATCATTCCTTCTCAGAGTGCCAAAATTTTTTACAAGATCGCAGCTAATGAGGTAGTTTCCAGCATGGTGTCGGAGGGCTCTGTTCCCAGAACCAAATTAAATCTGCCAGCCTCATTCACAGTAACACTCCATTTCTCTGTTGGTCGAGTGTCATGCCGTGGCCAGCTTCATGCAGTGGGAATGAGCCTCTCTTCAGAACCCCTCCATCACACTCCCTGACAACGCCGCAGCACGTGAAGAAAAAGTATTCACACCTGCCACAGAAGTGGAGATTTATTTTTGCTTGCTGCACACCAATTACTTGGACATTCTCTGCAGGGAGGCCTGGTGTGAAAAAGCTGTCCTTTTTGCAGCAATCCAGTTGTCCTCCCCTACCCCTGATGGAGAGAATGTTCAAGAAGTGATGGGAGACTACACCTGAAGGACAGAGGTTTTCCTGGCTGACTCAGTTCATTTTTAGCACAGCAAACATGCCCATCTCTCTCCAGATAGGTCTCAAGCCTCACTCCTCCCAACAGCACTTCATAGAAGACCTAGAGAAGGGAAGAAGTATTTCCCCTGAGGACTCTCTAACCTGAAACTGAGCTAAGAAACAAATCACTATACAGAAACAAGCCCCGTGTAGCTACACAGGCTTCTGCATAGACCACAGCTTACACTTAATACTGACTGAAGATGGTTCCCTGGATCATTCTCCATAAAATATCAAAGATAGAATGACTACACTTGCCTTTAAAATATGTACTCTAGGTTTCTTAAACTTGCGCAAAGTACGAGTATGTACTGAATATAAATCTCGTTTGTGTCAATCTCACAGACCTGGAAACCGTGAGTGATTCAGAAATCATTTGTCTGTCAGATTGCTAACCTCTACACCCCCAAACAATTCTTCCAGAGTACTGCAGCTGAGACTTCAGGCAAAGTTACTGACTCTCCTACATTCTTCATTTTTCCTGAGGGTACTTTATGAAGAGTTTGACTCCTGGGGAGCTAACCTTACTTTGGTGAAGCCAGCACATGGTGTTTATGAATGTGAAACACCTTAGGAAGAGAAGAGTCTGAGACCTAGGCACTGAGTGTTTTTCCAAATGGTGAGGTGAGGATGGAGGAATGGAATAACGTCGAGATGGCAATATGTATCTCAGCTTTTTTTTTTTTTTTTTTGCTGTGATAAAACAAAGAGACCAAGCCAACTTATAAAATCTTATGGTTTCAGAGGGTCAGAATCCATGATTTTGGGGGGAAGGAACCACATCTTCAAGGCACAGAGACTGGGGATTTCATGTCTTTTGAAATATCGAAGTTACACCAAGTGACATACCTCTTCTAAGAAGACCATACCTCCTAATCCTTCCCAAATAGTTCCACCTGCAAAGGACCAAGAATTCAAATATATGATGTATGGGAGCCATTCTCATTCAAACCACCACAAGCAGTCTTTGGGATGAAGAGAAAGCAATCATGGGGCATAAAGATGGCTCATCAGGTAAAGGGCTAATATATACACACACAAAATACATTCACACATATATTGTTAAAGAATACATGTGCAAACAGTTTAGAATTAAGGAACTATCTTCTCTCAACTTCATACTGAAAGATAAAATAAAACAAAATCTCATTATGTCTAAGACATATACACAAGTTAAAAAGATGACTACACAATACATATATCAAGGTCAAATTGCTTTCATAGACTCTGGAAACTGGCTCATATGAGACTCTGTAACTGTTCATATAAGACATATGAAGTAATTTATAGGTCTACTGCCTTAGCTCTCAAATGAAGCCTATCCCATGTTGGCCCAATGACAAAATTTTAGGATCTAAGTTTTCAATCTTTTTTTAACCAGTTACGGCCCCCTAAGAGCTACCTCTCTACCATAGGCTAGTGCATTTCATATCCATAACAACCCTGTCTCTCCAGAGAGTCCAGAAACCATCATTCCCAAAGGAGAAAATCTTCCTCACTCTTTTCCTGAGGATCCTACCCAAACATTGCCAAGCTTTCTTTCTCCCATCCATGGTCTCAGTGGTCCTAATGCCAAGGGCCCTGGTTTTACTCCTGGCTAGTAAAACTTCCTAATATTCTCTTTTCTCTGTTAACAACTGGTCTAACTCTCAGAAATGTTCAGGTTGTCTGTGCCTTTAAATACACTGAAATGCTTAATTATATATGCAATAAGACAAAGACCACCATGATCTAAACTATTTATATCACTTTAGGCTTTCAATATGTTCCTCCTTGGCCCAGCCTGATTCTTCTGCTCACTGGGAATTTGTGGTCTGAGAAATGTAACTTTTCAGTTCATTGACAGAGCTAAGGTTTGTATATACAAATACATCCCTGATGTCCTTGGCCAGCCCAAGTTTCTAATTTCACTCCAAATTGTGGGATGTTAATTGTGGTCACTTATGATATTAGCAATAAAAGTTACTATCAGAAAATCTTACCTACTCATGCATGCTGATCCCGCATTAGCATGGTGACCACACAGCTGCTCTCTCACTTCTGTTTTGGAATAGGAGGAACGATTTATAAACTTGGAGGGGGATTCTTGCTGGACTCTGGATGACTGACTAGACGAAATCAGGAGAGATTCCTCACTGGTCCTCATTTGTGCAAGCTCGGTCATCAGCAGCCCAGCTAATTGAAAAGGGACCTTTGGAGTGAAGCAGAAAAATATGCCTGGGCCAGACTGAAAATATCTCAGTGAATGATGGCTATGCCACAGTGAACTGCAGGAGGATGCAGCCATGCTCACACAAAAGGTTTAAGGCAGTGAACACTGCCACTAGGAGGTTACTGAGCAAGCGTAGGCTTTGTGCAGAATTCTCAGCAGAGTGGCTGGGACCACGTGCTAAGCTTTCCACAGGGAGAGGATGGACAAATGAGCAAAGGAAAGTTACAATAACAATAAAGTCAAGTATAGAATATTCTTATCTCAAAATTGCCTATATCTTGACCTGCCAAGCGACAAAGTCCTCTAATTCTTTCCTTCACTGTAATGGAGAGCAATATACATTTTTGAGATTTGTTTGTTTCCTAGCCACATCTGAAACTGATCTTCTATGTCGTGGGAATGATGAAACTGTTGTCCTCGTTCTATAAGTGGGTAAGCACAAGATCCACAAATATTAATTATGTTCAAGATTATACAACCCACAAGTAAGAAAACTGGAATCAACATCTAGACACAAAGCCATTTTCTAAATGCAAACTACACCCCCAGAAGACCAGTAATGTTCTGATGTCACTCAGAAGACTATGCATTATAGTCCTACTTTAAATTCTATTCGTCCACCAAAATTAAATAAGAATATGATGGTTGTTGGATTGAGCTGTAATTAAAGAAACAGGGCAGTTCCTGGCACACTCATTTAATAATATCTCATATAGACAATCCACAGAAACTTAGATGTCAGCAGACATTTGTGTGGAATTTTCTTTTACTGGATTGCATTCCAGTGTGCAAACTAAGGTATTCTTCTTAGCACCTTTATTTGTCTTTAAGAATTTGATTAAAAATATTGAATTTCTCTAGAACATAACAGAACTTGAAAACAAGAGGGAATCACGTCACATACGAGATCAGAACCCTTTATGAGAATCTGTCACTACTGATGTGACTCTTGTTTTATCTCTAATTTTTAAAACTCTGTGAAAACTCAGTTCACTTGTGTCACAGACTCAGAGTTTTGCCTTCATCTCCAAATGGCTGTTCTGACAAAGCCCTACAGAGCAGAATCTGCCTTAGCAACCACTAAACTCGATCAAGTCCATGTGTGGTCGGTCCCAGGGAGTTCTCTGCTGAACACTGGCATTTACAAGCATGACTGTGAACATTCTACTGACAAAAGTGTTTGTAGCCTTGTGTCTACTCAGGATTTTGCTCAAGAGAAAACCGCAAATAGAAGAATTCTGTCTTTATGTCCTATTTTCTACATCTTCAGCATGTTGAGTGTCAAGAAAGCGTCTTCACTGTTCAAAGGCACAACTGTGGAATGGAACCAAAGTAAATTGGTCCTCCCTTCTTATGTTCTAGATTCCTCTCTTTCTCCATCATCCTACCATTAGACATTAAGCCAGGATCCTAGAATCTGCACAGTGGCATTATTTTTTTAAAAGCCTTTCATATTTTGATTATGTGTATTGTCTGTCTGTGGTTTATGAACAGGAGTGCAAGTGCCAACAGAGGCCAGGGGTATTAGATCCTTTGGGTTTGGAATTACAGGCAGTTATAAGATGCTAAATATGGGTGCTTGGAATAAGACTTGAGTCCTCTGCAAGAGTAGTACATGCTTTCAACCACAGAGCCATCACTCCAGTCCCAGTGACACAATCTTAATGCTATCTATTCAAATGAACAAGAGAATTAATATTTTATCTAAGAACAAAACTATAGCTGACAAGCTTATTTTGTCTAGAGTCTCACACAGAGCAAAATAAAGCTAATGAATAAAGTTAAAATGACAATGTCAAGTGATAGAGAAATTCAAGGACATTCCTTTCTCTGTTAGAGAGAATGTAGACTTAATTAATCAGCCATCTCCTGCCTTTGTTGACAATGGAATAAGGTCACAAAGAGATATAGTCAACTACTGTGAAGCCCTCAGCCCTAAGCCGTACACCTAACACACACACACACACACACACACACACACACACACACACACACACACACACACCTCCAAGGCTCAGAGAACATTGAGAAGAGGAAGAAGAAAGCAAGAGCCAGTGCTTCCAAATGGAGTCTTCCAAATATGCCATGGCCAACGCACTCATGAACTCATGGTGGCTGTGGTTGCCTGCACAAAGTTAGAACCATCATCATTCTCTCATGGAAAGGGGTGGCTCACAAGACTCGTCCCCTCCTTGGGGGCCTACTGACAGTTAATGTTGGCTGGGGAAGGGATAGCACTTCAGTGGTATAACCACTGATGGGTTGTACAGAGTCCAGTAAATAACTTCCCACCCATGCTCCTGGAGACAATGTTACTAAAACTCAGACACACACACACACACACACACACATACACACAAACACACACACACAAAACATAGAAATAGAAACATTAAAAAGTGTGTTAAATCACTGCTATTTATAATACACAAAAGAAAGATTCAGCCAGCTAATATAACTTCAGAATCAACATTACACAACTGAGACTATAAATACATTTATATTTGTAAAGGAAAATTCAGAATAAGGTTAAGAATACAAAATATAATCGAAATTAAAGATAAGCATCATGGGTTGAAGGAGTAGCTCAGTAGTAGATTCTAACATGCAAGAAGACCTGGATTCAATCTCCAGAAGCACAAACATAAATAAAATAAACATCATAACAAAAGACATTCAGAATAAATATGAGCTTCCATGGAGGTTACAGTACACAGTAACAGTCTAGTCTAAAGTTGGCTCTTATATCATCAGGACAGACACAGGAGCAGCACAGTACTCTCAGGGGGAAATAGAAAACAGATCTTCTCATGAGACTTTCAGCCAGAAGCACAGAAATCCATCCCAGAGCATCCTTGATTGCCTCACAGTGTCTGCTGTGGGAGACCTGGATGTACAATGAAATAGCAGAAATTTGGGATAAAGATAAAGGGGAATGTGAGAAGATCTGGACTTGTCATTAATTTTTTCTCTTTGTTGTGTCTTATGAGTTAGAGTCTCATTCTGCAGCCAGGCCTAGGTTTTATATTCCTCATCCTCTGCCCACGTGATTACACGCATGTGATACAAAACCCAGCTTAACTGATTGGTGTTGTTATAATTGTTTGAGTGGGATCACTAGGATTGTTTATTTTTCTTGAGTAGCATAGTATTTTAACAGGGACTATGATATGCAAGACATTCTAAAATGCAAGGAATGTTTCTAAAAATAGAAACTGTAGGTACTATACCAATGTAAAAAGACATTGGTGAGCGAGGGCAAGCTTATAAACTCTAGAAGAAAAATCTTACCTTGTCATCTGCTTCCCAACATGTCCAATAAACCTTACAATTATTTTGACAGGAGACTCAGCACATGATCTGAATTCAACAGCAATGTTCTTAATTATTACCTAGGGCAAAGACCAAAGCAGGATTCCTGGTGGAAAGAGGTCAGTCGGGAGAGAAGTCATGTGTTGATTACCTTTCTCAGCTGGTGTGACAAAATGTCTGACAGAAGCCACTCAGAGAAGGAAGAGCGTATTTGGGACTCACAGTCTGATGATAGGGTCCGTCATGGCAGAGGGTGTTGAAGTATGCCAGGACTGTGAAGCAGGCGGTCACAGTGCAACCACAGTCAGGAAGCAGAGAGGTGAATGCTGGTGCTCCTCTGCCTTTTGCTTTTTTCTTTAGTCAGGGACCCCAGTTCATGGGCCAGCACTGCCCACATTAGAACAGTTCCTCCTTAATTAGTTAAACCTTCCTAGAAACACTTTTGTAGTTATACCCAGAGGTGGGTCTTCTTCATGGGGATTCTAAATTCCGTCAATCAGACAACCAAAATTAGCCAGCAAAAAGTTAAAATGTGATTCAATTAAATTGCAAAGTCTTAATATTGGCCTTTTAGGAAAATTCATTTGTACTTTTCTAAGTTTCCTATTTGGGTTGAGTTTCAGATTTCTGAAGAGATTATATATGCTTTGAAAGAGTTAAACAACAATAAAAATATCATGGAATTTCCTATAGTTCCTCATTGCCTGCATTGCATGAATCCCCGGAAACTGGGGATGTCTGCATTGTATATCTCCCATATAAAGAAACATCTTGATCTCAAAATTAACACAGTGGTAGTAACAGTGGTCCTGCCTGCCAAGCACTGTTTCACTGCAACCAAGCACTACACTCAGCTCTTCAGTGCGTTGATGCATGGTGGTTCTACCTTTGCCTCAGCCCTTTCTTCTCTGCTGGTCCATTGGACATAATAATGTTGCTGCAATCCATTTTGTGACATTATAATAGAAAATTTGATAGTGGGAAATTATAAATTAATTATAAAGAATAAAGCTTTATTTATTACAGTACTAGAGGGTGGGAATTAAAGTTGAAGAGTCCATATGTGATAAGGATATTATTTACCTATCATCTGGGGTAGAAGGCACAAGGTCAAGGAAGCATGGTAGAGAGAAGGCAAGTACAGGGAGCGGCAGAGGAAAGGGAAATAGGAGTAAATAAAGCTAGAGACAATAAAGATCGTGGGGTGCTGTGGGACAATGGTCTGTACCCTGTCACTTGTATTTCAAATAAATGCTGATTTGCCAGTAGCCAGACAGGAAGTATAGGTGGGGCAACCAGGCAGGAAGTAGAGGCAGGGCAATGAGAATTCTGGGAAGAAGGAAGTTTCCATCTGCAGTCGTCTCCCAGACACAGAGGAAGCCAGACACAGAGCAAGCAAGATGTGACTGCCTCGCTGAAAAAGGCACCAAGCCACATGGTAACACAGACAAGAATTATGGGCTAATGTAAGTTATAAGAATTAGTAAATAAGAAGCCTGAGCTAATGGGCCAAACAGTTTATAATTAATGTAGACGTCTGTGTCATTCTTTGGGACTTAACAGCTATGGAATCAGGCAGGAAAGAAATCTCCGTCAACAGAAACTTCAGTCAACAAAAAAAAAACAGAAATTCATACTTTGATAAAGAGCCCACTTCTAGGGTAGCAGCCTTAATGGTCCCACTTTTTAGGACTGTTGCACTGGAGCTACATTCTCAAAACATGAACTGGTGGGGGGGGGGGCAGATAAATTTGAACCATAGCAAAGCATATCAGCAAGAGTATGCAGAGGTGAGGTGAGGTGCAAGCAAGAGCCATTGACCAATATTCCCAATATACAAGCTCTGCACAGTTCTCGGCCATCTGTAGCAAAGGAACAGATATTGTATATTGAATGCATTTTTTCAATAAATGAATAATTGACATCTAATCAACTTAGAAGCCCGAAGGACCATTGCCTAAAGAATTAAAATTCTAAAATCATGCTAGATTTATTGACAGCTTGGTTGGGCTTCTGATAACTCTGAGTGTAAGAATTGTTAAACATATTTGGGAGATTTGAGAAAAAGTACAGTGAAGCAGAGCAGAGAATATTAAAGACCCAGAGTCCCTGGTAATTCACCCCCAAAAGGACATATATTAGAGAATTAATTCCACAGCTTCATCCTTCTGTCCTATGCCCCAAGCCATATGGACTTTCTGTGCAAGGGTGACAGGCATTCTGTCCTAGCTTTATTTAAATAGCATTTCATGTCAAGGTCATTATCTCAGGGTAAAGAGAAGGACCAACCCCATTCCAGACTAAATCAGATCTCTCCGTTAATGTTTTGTCATGGCATTTTTGGTTTTTCAGTCCCAAAGAGAGTTAACGAATAAGATTTATTGGCATGCTCCTTGATTACTATCCACTTCTCACATGTGGAATCATTAAGTTAGAGAACATAATTATTAATCTCACTACTGTGTCAATTCAGAGCCTAGTAGAGGGTCTGATGCATGAAAAAGCTAAATAAATATCTGGTGTGTTAATTACGAGTGATAAGTAGAAGCCAAGCCACATTTTCTGACACCAAATCTAGTGTCTATCTTACTATCAAAGAGATGTCTTTGTGTAAGGATTGCCTGGGGATTCCGTGAAAACACATGAGCTCTGGGTAGGGAAGAAGGTAAGAGTGCTGACTCTGCAAGCATGAGCACCTGGGTCCCAATCCCCAGGACTCAGGGAAAAGCTGGCATTACCCTTTGTGTTTATAATCCCAGCACTGGAATGAGGAGGGAAGCATATCCTTGACCTTGAAAGGCATCCAGCCCAGCCAGAATGAATAGCTTCTGATTAGTGAGAGGCCCTGCCTCAGGGAATTATAATGTGGAAGAGATAGAGCAGGAAACACAATGTTCTCCTTTGCCCTCTGCAGGCCTATGCACAGGCAGATCCACATGCATGTGCATGTATGCACATACAGACACATACATGCACACAATACCTTCAACCATCAAATCAGAAACTCTAACTCTTCTAAATTGAATAACTACATTTTAAAGTTGTAACTGGCTCAAAGATCAGTTATAGGAACAACTATAGTGTACACACACACAAGCTCCCACAGTTATAATTCCAAACACTGCGCTTCTACAGATAACCCAGAATATTGGTGTTTTGATTGCTTAACCTCTGCCCCATCACATATTACGAAGGAAGCAGAGATCAAAAGCAACTTTTGTGTCTTCTCTTAGCACATTCCCTATGGAAGCCTTTCCAGGAAAGATAAATCATATGAAATTTCAAAACAGTATTTGACAGTATATAGGTTAGTCAAGGGTGGAGTATTTTTTATGCATGCACAATGCCTAGGTTCAATCTTCAGCACTGAAAGATTGAAATGGATGGAAAAGATAGATAGATAGATAGATAGATAGAAAAATGATAGATAGATAGATAGATAGATAGATAGATAGATAGATAGATAGATAGACAGATATAGATGATAGATATCTTTAGAAGAAAGTACAACTGTAAGGTATATTGTTAATTTTAAAAAGCTGGTCTGCAATTTTGACTTCATCAGCATTGTTTGTCAAAGAGGGTGTTCACCTTATTACTACAGCATTTTGAAGTGAAATTTTTTTTGTCATTCACACTTGATTGTTGAGGTGGTTTAAAAGAAAATAGACCTCAAAGAGAGTGGCACTATTAGGAGGTATGGCTTTGTTGGAGTAGGGTTGGCCTTTTGGAAAAAGTATGTCACTGTGGAGTCAGGCTTTGATGTCTCATGTATGTTCAAGCTTCACCCAGTATCTCAGACCACTTCCTGTTGTCTGCAAGTCAAGATGTGGGACTCTCAGCTCCTTCTCCAGCACCATGCCTACCTGCATATCACCACATTTCCTGCATGATGATAATAGAATAAACTTCTGAACTTTAAGTGAACTATCACAATTAAATATCTTCCTATAGAAGAGTTGTCATGGTCATGGTGTCTCTTCACAGCAACAGAAACCCTAAGACAGATGTCTTGCAAAAATATATGAAAAGCAGAGAGCAGAGTAGTAAACATGATTTAACCAAAAAAGAAACAAGAAAAACGTGGGTATGAAAAGATTGCATACTATACAATTGTAACCATCTGATAATTAAAATTTAGAAAATATGAAAATACATATAGCAAAATTGCCAATGGTTTCTAGGTAAACAGAGGGAGACAAAGCACATAACAGGCACATAGGGGACTTTTAGAGTGACACATTTGTTCTGAATGAAACTACAGCATGGTAAAGGAGAAGAGAATTTTCCTTTATTCTCTAAAGTGTTATGTATGGAGCCTGAAAATTAAGCCACAAAAGACAGACTGATTATTAGGAGCAGAGGCATAAAAAAGGTATAGTTTACGTTCTCGTGTGAGCAGGGGCTCCACAGAAGAGAAGCAAAACTAAAATAGATGGTGAGGCCCACCAATGTGTGTAATATTGAGAAAAAGAGAGAAGTGACCACTGCTGTGGGATAATGATCCTGTACACTGCAAAGATTTACCATTCATACTGATTTAATAACACGCTGATTGGCCAGAAGCCAGACAGGAAGTGTAGGTAGGGCAACCAGACTAACAGAATTCTGGGAAAAGGAAAGGCAAAGAGTGAGTCATCAGCTAGACACAGAGGAAGCAAGATAAGAATGCTGCACTGAGAAAAGAT